>JAWWEA010001154.1:0-11329 GCA_035222095.1 Andricus quercuspetiolicola | reverse complement strand
TTCATCAGAAGAAGAGAGCTTCCTGACCTCAGAAATCTTGAGTTCTACGATAGGGAAGTGGAATTTTCAAAATCAGCGAAATATTTATGAGTAACATTTGACCCTAAATTAACCTAGAAGCTTCATGTTGACGGAATGGTTAATAAAGCTAAAATAGCTTTTTGGGCATGTAGATGCACAATAGGGAAGAGCTTGGGCCCAAAACCCAGGATTACTTACTGCTTATAGACCATGATAATCAGACCCATAATAGCATATGCATCAATATGGTAGTCTAAAAATTCGACTTTCGATTTTTGGTGATAACCCTCCCACCCCCTACAATTTTTTCATATTATGGAAAAAGGAATTCTGTGATTCCTTTTTTCAAAGCTAAACCGTGCCCCCGGGCTTCTGAAATTAACATGGGGTTTTAAATGAGAATAGCTCGATTTTCACGAAAATGGAAAAAAGAAGTACTTGTTATGAACTTTTTGTGAGTCAATGGATAGACGCCTCTTAAAGAGTACTCAATAAACAATTCTACGCCATAACTTTTAATTTTTACGCCTTGAATCCCCTTTTATTGTACCCGGAAAATGCTCCCAAAAATTCAAAATAGCAGTTTTCTATCAAATTCATGCTAAAGACGGTATTTTTTAAAAATTTTTAAACAAAAATGATTTTTAATCAATAAGTGACGTGCTTCCAAGTATTTTTGCATTTTTTGGGTCATTTTCCAGGTACAATAAAAAGGGATTGCGGGTATCAAAATTAAAAGCTACTGGGTGAAATTTATTCCTGAATTCTCCTTAAGAGGGGGGGTTATCACCAAAAATCGAAAGTCGAATTTTTAGACTGCCCTATTGATGCATATGGTATTATGGGTCTGATTATCATGGTCTATAAACAGTAAGTAATCCTGGGTTTTCGGCCCAAGGTTTTCCCTATTGTGCATATACATGCACAAAAAGCTATTTTAGCTTTATTTACCATTCCGTCAACATGGAGCTTCTAGGTTAATTTAGGGTCAAATGTTACTCATAAATATTTCGCTGATTTTGAAAATTGTACTTCAACTTACAAAAAGTTCATAACAAGTACTTTTTTTTCATTTTTTTGAAAATCGAGCTTTTCCATTTGAACCCCCATGTTAATTCCAAAATCCCAGGGTACGGGTTATTGTTGAAAAAAATTACGTAATTTATTTTTTCGAAAAACCAGAAAACCCTTGACCAACATGAGAATTGGTGACAATCCTCGTCGTCGAAAGTGTGATTTTCGTGAAGAGAGAGCTCATCACATACTTTGTGAATGTGATGCGCTGGAGTGCCTCAGAAACAAATACGTGGGGGATTATTTTCTCGATCCAGAAGACTTTTATGACATCTCCTACAAATCAGTACATGCCTTTGTGGTAAAACCTGACCTTACGGGAGATAGATAAATTTAAGGGTATAGTACAATAGGTTTTACCGCAGTGCCATGGACAGCTATTACCCTGCCCTCCTGTATATTAGTTATAATAATAATAACCTGATGATTTTAACAAAGTTATAATAAAACCAAAAATAAAACAGGCTTTCTAAATTTTTAGGGCATCATAGGCTCTAGGCCAAAAACTCTTATGACGGTGGCCGGATGTCTATTTGTCATTTATCACTTCTAGTTCTTACAGTATTTATGCTATAGGGTTGAAATTGGGCATGGATCTTGAACAGACCCAGCGCATTCCAGGAAAATTTTTTTCCATCTTCTTATCGATTATGATTTTTTTATCAGTAGTTAAAAATTAAGAAAAATGAAGCAATTTAGCTCTTTATCTCTTGGCATATATGATTGTGTCGAAGAATAACATTTTCTATGTTCTATTCTTCTTCTTTTACATTCTCATCACAATGAGAAGGTATGGGTTTCATGTGAAAAATGACTCTAGCTGACTTCATCAAATGTCGATGTTTTGAGGCCTCCTGAGTCTGAAACAATAGTTTTTACGTCATTATCGTTGTAGTTGTCATTGTCGTTTTAGTTGTCGTTGTTGCAGTCTGTAAATACGGTAACATTTGAAGGAATTATTCGATTGGATTGACCTTTGGCACACTTAATAAGGGTGAGTAAAGAAAGGTTAAGTTCAACGGCCAGCTATCTTGGACGAAATTTCCGAAAGTTAGAGCATTTTCAAAATACAAAAAAACACACGAAAATGAATATTTCAAACCAAACAAAGCACGATACGAAAAAAAATCAAGAAAAGAAAAGCGTTGCTCTTTAAAAGCCATACAAAACTATCATAACAGCTTCTTGAATTTTCTTGAAAAATAGAAAATTCAAATTTCAATGGCACAAAAAATAATGAATAATCAAAAATTAGATTTTGCGGTCGAACTACGCATGATACGAAAAAGGATGGGAATATAAAAATTGCGGAATAAAGAAAGATCTACAAATTTGTTGCAAACCACTTTTTGGTAGAACCCGCAGTTTTTATTTTGTTCCTAGAAACAAAATTAAAGTGGAAAAATCTAATTTTTGGATAAACGACACAAGCTAAGAAAAAAATGAGTAGACAACAGTTGCTAATACAAAAAGGAGCTACGCCATGCATAATTTTCTGAGAGAACGCGTAGTTTCTGTTTGAATCGTAAAAACATTGAGAATAAAAAAATTCAATTTGTTTAAAAACGACATAATGTACGAAAAAAAATTAGAAGACAAAAAATATTCATACAAAAAGGATCTACAAATTTTTTATTAATAATTTTTAGATGAGACGAGTAGAATTTCTTTCAATCATAAAATAAGAAAATAAGATTAAATTTTAATTATTTCAACTTCAGAATATTGTTTGTAATATATTTTGATCATTATAAATAGAGCTGTGAAATTTGAAATATTTTCATAAGCAGATGATTTCAAAGAACAAAAAATTCAATATTTTAGAAGTTTGCTGTATTCACATTTTCTATTCCTATTTTTGACAGGTAGAAATAGGTTTAAATCCCTGACAAAAAGTCTTGTAATTCTTGTAGGTTTCATGATCTAAAAACTCTGTCTCCATGAAAGCATCCAAGTCATGAATATTTGTTAATTGACTCTAAATTAATCATTCATTTTGAATTACCAAATTAATATGCTACTTTTCCAATCAATGTAACTTTTTATTTCTGAAATTTGTTTTTTTTCGCTATGTGCGATCGGAAATAGAAAATGGCTTCTCTGAATATGATCAATTTGATTATAGATTATATAGATACCTTACCGATTTGCTGCTTTCTAGCAGTTCACTATCTTATTCTGAAAGTTGGCCGAAGCATGTTATCTTAGCATAACTGTATTTATTGAGTCCACTAATTTGCAGAAAAATATCCTGAGCTGGCCTTGTAGAAACTTTATAGTGTTTTCCCCCTGCATTTCATTCGAAACCTTCTGCTTTTAATAATTTATTTTTTAATAATTTATTTTTTAATAATTAATAACTATTAATTTTCCAAGTGTCGTTTTAGTTAGTGAAATTTGCATGTTTTAGTTCTTGAGAGAATGATAGCACCCAAGCGACGCGACGGTTGATGAGATACAAAATGGATGTAGAATCTGTCACGACCGGAAAGTGCGATACACTTTTTCACAAGTCATTCATGTTTAGATTATTCAAAACAAACTTTTATCAAATATTTTTTTAGAAAGATTTTAATGAAAAGCTTACAGAAATTCGTTTCTCTACATCTGATTTTTTAGCAATAGGCACATTTTACCAATTAAAAATGTATTATATAATTTATATATAAAACTAAATCTACAAAAATTCTATACATACTCTGAAACGTAATATTTTGTTGAAGAACTATATGAGAAGTATATCGTAAATTCATCGTAAATTCTTTATCGCCATTGTATATACTTATGTATTAGAACATATGGAAAAATTGTATTGAATAATATTATTGGCTCTAGTTTGATAATGCATTGATAAACCCACACAACAAAAGTGATAATAAAGTTTATCCATATTTCATAAAATATAGACTTATTCTGTAGAGAAATAGAGATAGTAGCAACAGAATCTTAAGACTTCTTGTAAGTAGAAGGTGCCGTCTATTGAAAATAATAAAAACATGAAACACCTAGGGAATATAACGCGTTGCGTCATCTAATAATTAAAAAAGTATTAACCCAGATATTTCGAAGAACATTTTTTTTCAGTTTGATATTTAATCGGTTTAATTTATTTCTTTTCTGGTAGATAGAATATCAGCGAGTAGTATCATTAGCATATAATGTTTTTTTATTATGTTTCTACATTTTTCTATTATTGTGTTTCTATTATGTTTTCTATTTTTCTATTATGTTCTAATATTTCTTTGTTATGTGAGTAAAAAGTTAGGCTTCGTCCAATATGTCAAATTAGGAATACTCTTCTCTCAGATCAGTTGATTGCATTATAACTCTAACAAAAATGCTTTAGACATATTAGGCTGTAAACATTACAAGCCTGAAAAAAATGAGCTTCCTCACTTTTTATAATAACAAAATAAATGATAATAAATAATAATAATATATGAACAATAATAAATAATATAATGAATAAGAAATAAGAAATAATAATTATTAATAATAATAAAAGAGCGTAGGGATATGGAAACCGCATCGCCCAAGAGCTCCGTCTCTTGCAGTCAGCCATGTTGCAATTCGGCTAACTCCCCAATGCAACTAATTATGCGGTTACATCACCAGTATCGCGCAGTGACATCCACAATAGGCCTCTCTCGAATGGAAGCCATGGTTCAGTTGGGACTGGCAGTAGAACAGAAACGAGGCAACGACCAGGCAAAATGCCCCCGGAAGAACGCGAGAATATTGTTTTAAATGGTCGAACCATCTCAGGAGGGACATCTTTATCTGTTGGCAAGGAAGCTCACCGGCGCGAAGAGGGTACATGCGGAGGTTACATGAACCTTTGGTCAATATGCAACCGGAATATGCTCATACAACGCTTCAGTATTTAGGAGATCAGGTATCCTTTTTACGCAAAAGAGGATATGAAGCTCTTTATCATCAAGAAGAAGAGCAGCATCCTCCAGCGAACATACCACCCGTTCCAGCTAGACCAACTTTGCAAATAGCCTATAATGCCAACATGAGAACTAGGAGAACAAATATCCACCCAAAAGCTTTTTTCAGGATGGACAAATTATCTGAAGGTAATACTGCTCTCCCCGATCTGCTTCACGAAGATGTTAATCTCTGGAATCTGTACTGTGTAGTTTACGAGAAGGCGGTCTCCATCCTTAAAAACAATAGAAGTAAAGATACTTCAATATGCCTGAGTAAGACTTACGAGCGTAGTACACAGCTTCATTTTAAAATTAAAACGACGAGACGGCATACATCAGAAGTTCATTGGCATTTCTTAGCCAACTTAACAAAATCCCGGCTTGCCAGCGTCAGGCTCAGTCCTTCACGAGGCGAATGCAAAAGGCTGTTCTTCTGGGATCATTTCATCTGGTCCGTCAACACTGTTCCTCATAACATTCTAAGATTGGTAACTCTAAAAGAGTATCCAGAGGTGAAACTTTCATCTTTAACTGTGCGGTCTGCCGCGTAAGATCATCCACGGCTAGAAACAGTACTCCAAAGAACAGTGCTATACGAAGTCTCTTGCGTGAATTTCTCGATCTTGCTTACCTTCCGGATAGTAGGAACAGGGGTCTATGGTGTACACATTCCGGTGGCGCCGGGATTAGTTCCTTTAAGGAACCATTGTCGTAGCTTCTGGAGCCTACTACTTCTTAAACAAAAGAGTCATGCCAAACTTATTCTCGCGTTGGCTTCGCGGTAGGAATTGAGCTTTGTTCTCATAACTTTGACGGCTATGTAGTCTGCAGCATTGCTACTGACAAGGTTGTCCATACCAGACAGGCAGAGAACGAAGAGAAAAGAGTTTCAGAGAAACACCAAAACCCATTAACTATCATGAAGAGTATTTTTAATATTTCAAAATTATTCTCGCTTCTAGAGGATCTTTGGAGTGTCCCTGGAGCTACCGTGGGGGCCACATTATACTGGGCGATGGTGATGATGAGCTGCGAGATGATCAGGTAGATCTCATTGATCAAACAGCTGGCCAGCAAGAATATCTGCGGCAAATAGTAACCAGTGGAACATCAAATGTGCCTGCCAAGGATGCTTTGGCTAGCGTTAGCAATATGCAGCCAACCGCCTCAACAGAAATGCCGTAGGAGAGCATCAAATGGGATACCGCAATGAAAGAGGAATTGGTACGTCTCTATTATTAAAGTACGAAGTACGAAACTAAAAGCAAAAAGAGATACAACTTCAGGACAAAGTTCGATGCAAAGTATCCTCACATATAGAAAGTTCCGGTGAGAAAACTTATCGTTCAGGCGAAGGACACCAGAAATAATCTCCTTATCTCAGAAGACCGAGCAATGGAGATCAAAGGACAGGTCGATTTGGCATGGAATAACGTCGATATTGAACATCAGTTAGAGAAAGCCACATCACACGACCAAACAGCGTCAATTTCTGTTCTTGTGCAACCTGAAGATGATCCAGTACCACTATATCTTTTAAAGGCAGATGGCCTCATTCGATCAGAGGCAGAAGCAGAGGTTTGGCAGACAAGAATGTGATTGGAGTGGCAACATATGAATAAATATGTGTTGCTCTTTCATTTCTTTGGCGAAGAAAAGTGGTCAAAATCTGAGGAGAGAACCCAGAGCTAGCCACAGCAATAAATGAGCAAAATCTAGCAGACCAAAAACGCTCAACATCTGTAAACAGATTATTTTCGGCCGCTGAAATAGCTGCCATCAAAATGTAAGATGAACAGCAGCTTCTTATTGGTGGACTTCCTCCGGAAGATGTGAACAGCGAACACCTGATTAAAGCTGAAGGCATAGGCGCTTGGGATAATAGGCAATAAGTACCGGATCCAATAGAACCATATTCGAACATTAGCGTTTCCGTTGATGTAAACAGCAGAATCTCAATAAACTGTAGCACCTTGGAAAGAATATTGGTCGTGCTTTACTAGAGTTTAGGCATGTATAACCAACACAAAGGCATTCTCTGCCCAAGATGTACATCGCGAAGGATCTGCGTGCACTAACAGAACACTTGAACAACAAGGTTTTACCTACGCATTTGAATGCAACACTAACTGAGTTAGAGGTGCAAACTCTTGTGTATTGTGCAGCTGCGACAGCTCTCAGGACGTTGGGTCGCAGAACGTACACTTTTCCCGCAACACGTGTTACAGTATAAAATGCATCAAGTCACCATGTTTAATCTTTTTTATCAACTTTCCTATTATTAAATTGCGAATATTTCGAAATTGCAAACACGGCCAACACCAGGGTTAACAAAACCTCAATCACTCAATGCCATAAACGTGATATTCGATTCATATCTGGATTCAAAACGATAATCACTTGTAATATAATATAACATATTTATCATAAATCAACAAAATCAGGAAGTTTCACGTAAATTCAATGATTTGTCTAAAATTCAAACAGTTTTGCCAAAATAATTATAATTCGAATTTTAGCGCCCATACGACAAGTTCCGATTCCGGTTAGTCTAGAGATCCTCAAGGGAGAGTTATCTACTGTGCTTTAGACGAACCGGAATCGACAGTTGTCGCAGGGGCGCTAAAATTCGAATTATAATTATCTTGGCAAAAGTGTTTTAATTTTATAAAAATCCTTGACTTTACGTAAAACTTGCTGATCTTATAGATTTCTGATACATATGTTATATTATATTACAAGTGATTATCGTTTTGAGTCTGGATATTAATCGAATATGAGGTTTATGTCATTGAGTGATTGAGGTTTTGTTAACCCTTGTGTTGTTTGTGTTTGCCATTTCGCAATATTCTCAATTTATTAATAGGAAAATTGATAAAAAAGATTAAACATGGTGACTTAAGGCATTACATACTGCAACACGTGTTGCGGGAAAAGTGTACGCTAGAAGGCTTTTCAAAAGAATGAAAAGCTTCGCGAATTGTGTCTGCGAAACATTAATCGATAGGATTAGATACCAAGTGCAACATCACAGGTGTATGAGGTAAAATCGATAGAATATTAGAATATGAGTAATATCACAAGCCAAATTTAATTTGAATTAATTTAATTAAAGATGCACTTTTCGCCTGAGAAAAGATTTCGTTGGAGAATAGCTTGAAGCTACGCAAATTTTTCATCTTCTAAACAAGGCTTCATTTACTCAAATAATATGACTTAACAAATATTTTATAAGTATTATTTCACTTACTTTTTTTATGTCTTTTTGTATAAATATTATAATTAAATTAAAAATTTTATTTGAAAAACGCGCGGATTCCACCGACTTCCCATTCCGGTTCGTCTGCCAATCAAAAAGATGACACATATTGTCTCAACTCTCCCTTGAGGATCTCTACAAAATAACTTTGATATCGAGTTTACTGTTTCCACTTGCAATAGTTAGCGGCCATATTGACTCCCCCATCGATTGGACAACCACGCTACTCAAACTGAGTTACTTCCGGCGATCCGTCCAACGAATCAGATTTCCCCGCAACAGTGAAAAAGCATATTTTTTAAACATTAAAAAAAAACTTAAACTTATTTGAAAAAACTTTCCTTTTAAAATTACATTCATTTTTTAATAGTATTCTTTTAATTTAACTGTGAAGAATTATACTTGAAATTATGCAACGACCTTATTCTTGCAATAATGGAGCAAAACTAACATATTGATCTATGCGTTACATATTTTCCTATCCCATTGTCGATTAGATTTTTCTTGCAATCGATTGATATGTTCCGGGCTCCCCATTTACATCTACCTACTTCCGACCAAGTTATCGTGCTTTGAAGTATCTTTTGAATGTTACGCTGAGATCATTTTTCAAACATTATAAGAGGCGTAGAAATAGGTGTAGGATATATACTATAACCCCTGAAATATTTGGGAGTTATTTTTGTTTATATAAATTATTTGAGTTATTACTGAATCAAGCTCGGCTGTGCGCGCTCAAAACACAGTAAGCGCCATTTTCATCAAAATTGAGTTGAGAAAGTTTTCAGGTTTCATTTAACATAGATGATACTTGTACACTGTAATATTCAGTATGTTAATGTTTTTTATAAAAATGTTTTAGGATTTACAAACAGTAGAGTGCATTTTGAAACTGTAATGTAAAGTTAAAACACAGAAAGTAAACTTTTTTGGTTTGGGGCTTACTGTGTTTTGACCGCCCAAAGCCGAGCTTTGAGCTACTAAAGCTGTACTAGTTAAGCTACATTTTCCCAGATGGTAACAGGGTGGATAGGAGAGCGTCTAAGAATGACGTCATACACCGAGAGATTCATTAAAGGGTCTAGCCGGGTAAGCATGGCAAATCGGCCACCGCTCATATCAAACTGAAATTTATGTCAAATGTTCATCCTAAGGTAGCAAAAAACTGCGAAGAATTTCAACCTTCAAATTGCATTTTTTTTAAGTTATGGAGGCGTAAAGGAAAATCAAAAAAGTTGTTTTTATCGAAAACCGCGCGTGACTCATTTTTATGAGAAAAATGTATGTTATGGAGACTATAAATCGGGGTTCTCGGAACCGTTCTTGGGAAGAATATGTTAATCTAGGGAATATTTAGAATTTTTTGTGAGAAGCTGGTTCTCGCAAGTCAACAACATCACCCAAGTAAAAATTCTCAAAAAATTCAAACATTTCTTTCACTTATTATTTTAACCACAAAATTCTCTTGAATTTTTTTTTAAATTGTCTCATCAGTCTCCATAACATAAACTTTGTTCATGAAAATCGGTCAAGCGGTTTTCGAGAAAAACGGCTTTTTTATTTTCCTTTCCTCCTCCATAACTTACAAAAAAATGCAACCTGATGCAACTAACGCACTGTATTTTGTTGTTTGTATAAGTGTTTTATTGAAATTCCTCGTAGTTTTTTACTACCCCAGTATGAACTTTTGACATAAATTTCTGCCTGATACGAGCGGGGGCCGATTTGCCATGCTTACCCGGTTTAGACCCTATGAAAAGCTTAAGAGAAATGGTATTATTTAAAAGTTTGGCGAAAAAGATTTAAATTTTGTTGTTAAATAACCAATTTTTGTTTAGTCTGAACACGAATTTGAGTTATTCTTTCGTGAGTTTGTCCACTTGGCGACGACTTTGAGTTCAGCAGCCTATTACGCATACGTCCAGCAGAACTGTTATCAAAATTTAGCGGTAAATTATTATGAATTTCTGCAAATCACCCAAAAATTCCATATGTTCATGATACAGTGGTTGATTTTCTAAAAATTTGAGAAACTATGGTAATTTGTAAATATTTGATGAATTTACAGAAATTTTAAAATTTTATAGTCATTTACCGGTAACTCTTGAGATAACTTTGATAACCGTTCTGCTGAATGCATGATTTGTACTCGAAATCCTATAATATTCAACTGATCAGTTATCCATACTAGAAGTGAAAGTCGAATTTTCGGTAGCGTTGTTGTCAAAGGAGAGACTCGTGTAAATGCCGCCCTCGCTTCCCTCGCCTCGTGCAACAAACTACACACTCTCCGAAAATCGCTGGCTCTCTGCCCTTGGAACGCAATCTAATATTAAAACTGAAAGCTTTCAGAAGCTTTATAAAATATTCCTAAATCTCTTCTAAGCTTTTACAGGCACTAGATATTTTAAAAACTAATTCGTATTTTTGCTACAATTTTGTAAAATCCTGGAAGATCAAGAAACTTTCTTACAAATTTTCTAGATTCTTTTTAAATAAATCTGGAGTTTTCAAACAAAATTTATATTCTTGTACTTATTTTGTATTTTTGCAGGCCTTTCGACCTAAAAAATACTTACAATTGACTCGAATTTGATTCAAAACCAACATATAGGATTAGAAATTTTTCAGAAAAGTAGAAAAATCTTAACTGTACCCCTCCATACGAAACCATTAAGTGAGGATGCTTGCCGCTCGCTTCACGAACCGATTTTGAATGAATGTAGATGTTCTTTATTTGAAATTAGGAGATTTTTTGTTGGAATTATCAAATAGGTATTACATTTTTCTTTGAGAATTTATATTTGTGGTTGAAAATTTATTTTGCTGTTGGAATTTTGATTTGACATATCTGAAATGTTCATCAAAAATCTTTTTGCATTTTTTCAATAATTTTGGCGAAATCATAAGGTAAAGACACCAGCTAGTGACACAGTTAGGTTTCAAGAGTACAAGATTTAGCGTTCCACTGTTGTATACGCTTCAATCACGAGTTTTTTTGTAAGGATAAGTAAAGTAGTTGTTTCTTAATACTAGAAGC
>JAWWEA010000778.1:0-11344 GCA_035222095.1 Andricus quercuspetiolicola | reverse complement strand
AAACTCGTGCCGCTTATAGCTATAAAGTTGCCTTCCTTTTATCCCCTTGTAGAACCAACTCACCATCGAGAGATCCAAGCCACTAGGGAACCCTCGCGGATTAGTCCCTACGCAGGTTCATGTATAGGATCCTGAATATGTTCCTGTACATGAACCCACGCCTCAATTGACTCTGTGAAGGAGCCTGTACAGGAACACTTAAAGGTTAATTTATAGACAGGTACCTTTGCAGGATCATGTACAGTTTCCTTCGCCAAATTCCTGCACAGGAACCGTCAAGATTACCTGTACAGGTACGAGTGCAGGTTCGTGTACATGAACATGTGCAGGATCCTCCGAGGTTCCTGTACAGGTATTTTCAGCTGGGTTTTATTCAAAAAAGCATTTAAAATGTTTATTTTTGCATAGGTTGACAAAAATGTTGGACCTCATTTAATATTTAAACTAAATTATGAATCAAAGCAGAACATACACTATTTGGCACTCCCTTGTTAGACTTATTATTTCAAAAATTTTATACTGCTTTTCAAAGGAGGTTATTAAAAATCAAAGTTAGATACCGCTCTTTCATATTTTTATCAAGCTTTTTTACAACTGCAGTTGATAACACATTAGACAATCAGACATAATTTAAAAATGAAAATCAAAGATGACAAGTCAAAACTGTCATCTAGGAGATTGTAATTAAAATAAATGTTTTTTATGGAAATATTTAAGTTTCCATTTCAATTTTGAATCTACCGAATGAGAAAAAAAAATAGTTTAAAATAATTTATGCATAGCCTTCAAGTGCTTAAAGCTTCTTATTCTTTAAAAATCAATATTTTCCAATGCAGATTTTTTCTTACTTCTTCAATCTTTGAAATAATTTCCCAAATATTTACGATTTCCCATTAAAATGTTGTTCCTCTTAATATTTCCAAAGAAATAAAATTTGTAATTTTGAGTGAAACATAAAAACTTATGTTATTATTGAATGCAGATTTAATTAGTGAAATTTATAATAGAAAAATCGTCGTGATTTTCACAATTTGCCGGGATAAAAATATTTTCTGAACTTAAAATTTCGACCCGTTCTATCAATGATAGTTATGTTCAATGAAATGAAAAGTTTGAGGTGAAAAATATTAAATATTTCAGTACTAATGAATATTTTAAATTGAACTCACAAGAATGTTGTAAATTTTTTATATTGAGAAATCACATCTTAACTCCCAATCTCAATACCTGAATGCATATTAACTTGTAATTGTACTTACTAAAAAGTAAAACAAAAATTGCACTGAAAAACACATTTTATTTGAGTTCAATATAGTATATCACCTTTCATTTCCTACATAATGATTTTAATAATGCTTGATTTATGGACCAGTAGCAGGTATCAAAATATTATAATAAAAAGTATATTGTTTCATTTACACTACACGGAACTACCACTAATAATTTTATATTTCAATATGGATGCAATTGAGAAAAAATATTATTGGTTTCAAAATCTTTCAATTTTAAAATTTTATTTAAATTTTTAACTCGACTTAATTTTATTTAAATTTTTAATCCAACTAAATCATATTTTAACTTTTAAATTGGTTACTTTCCGGTGATCACGACCAGGAGATGTGTTGGCCCAAAGCGCGGTAGGGGGAAGCGGGAAGGAAAGAGGGAAAAGAAATTTAAAATAGGCAGTGGGCGGGAGGAAAAGTTGAGAGAATTTAGAGAAAAAATAGAAAACGAGGAGATAGGGAGTTTGGAAGAGGAAGGAGTAGACATGCTGCTAGAAAAACTCAAGAGAGTGATTGATGAGGTAAGGAAAGAGATGAGAACCAGGGAAGACGAAGAGGGGTTTGGGAGAGGTTGGTGGGACGATGAATACAGGGAAAGCAAAGATAGGATGAAGGAGGACGGGAGAAAATGGAGGAAGGAAGAAATGGGAAAAGGAGAATTCAACAGGAGCAAGAGAGAGCACGAAATAATGATACAGGAGAAAAGACAGAAGGAGAAAGAAAGGTACATGGAAGAGGTTCGGAAAGCGGTACAGGACGGTAGGGAATGGGAAGTGAGAAACAAGGAAAGAGGAGGAAGGGAGGGAATAAATGAAGAAACAGGGATGAAAAAGTGGACGAAGTACTTCAAGGGGCTGTTAGGTGGCGTAGAACCTAGGGTAAAGGGAGGAGGAAGAAAAGTGGTAGACGAGGACGACAGCGAAAACGAGATTAGTAGGGAAGAGGTGAATGAGGCGATTGTAAGGTTGAAAAGAAACAAGGCAACAGGAGAAGATGGCTTGGAAAGTGAAGGACTGAAATATGGAGGATTAGGGGTGAGAGAAGAGATGTGGAGGATTTGCAACAAATTATGGAAAGGAGAAGGGTAGCCGGAGGAATGGAAAACAGCGTTGGTAGTACCGTTGATTATGAAAGGAGAGGGCAAAAGGGTTGATAAATACAGAGTATCATTCTCATGTCGCTGAGACATGAAATTTACGCAGAAGTTGGAGAGGAAAGGGAAAGAGGGGGATAACATTATGAACAGGCAAAGTGCATTCACTAGCATATGCAGATGGTGTAGTGCTAGTAGCGGATGATAAGAGAGGTATGAATTTGATGCTGAGAGTGTTCGAAAACTATGTGAGAGATAAGCGTTTAACAGTGAATGTGAACAATACTAGGATGATGTGTTTCAGAAATAAAAAGGGTAGATTGGATTACGAATGGAAGATAAATTACGTGGTGGTGGAGTTGGTGGAGGAGCTTTGCTACCTAGGATTTTGGTTCGAAACGAGAGGAGGAAGCGTGCTGTAGGCAAGAAAGAGATTAAAACGCGCGAGTAAAGTAATGGGACAAGTATAGGGTACAGGAAAAAGAAGGTTCAAGGACGACTAGAAGATGAGGGTGTGGATGTTTGATGTGTTAGTATGGTAAGTGTTAAGCTATGGAGTGGAAATTTGGGTATGGAATGAACATAAGAGAGTGGAAAGTTTGCATGGGAGATTTTTGAGATGGGTTATGGGAGTGAGCTGGAGCTGTCCAGGTTATATGCTGAGGGAAGAAATGGGACGAGAAAAAATAGTGGTCAGACAAGTGAAAAGAGTCTGGAACTTAGAAGGAAAACTGAGGATGGAGGAGGGAAACAAAATCGCACAAGCATGTGCTCTAAAGGTTATGGACAAAGACAGGAGGGATAACGTCGGGCGTTCAAAATGGGAAAATAAGAGATATGAAATGAGGTTTGAATATGATATGCAAGTGAAGGATAAAGAGTGGGAGAAAATAGACGAAGAGATGAAGGCAAGGCAAGGGGAGGAAACATATGAAAGAATCGCAGATTCGAGATACAACAGCTGGTATAGAATGGTTAAGAAGCAGGGTTACCGGAGTACCTGAAAAAGATTTAAAAAGAGAGTAAATGAAATAGAATGGTAAGATTCAGAATGGGAGAGGGTGTAAGAGCATGTTGGTATTGGATGAATGACGAAAAGAATCAGTGTAGAGTATGTAGGTATGAGCAGGAAACATGGTTGCGTGTGTTAGAGAGGTTTACAGGTGACGAAGGAGGAGAGGAGAGCATAGAAGAGAGAATGAAATGGATTATGAATGAGAGTGGTCAGGGGGAGAAATGGATGAAGAAGCTGGAAGATCTGAGAGAGGTTTCACAGGTTAGGAAAACAAATTTTTTAAAAAACAAAAAATGACTCCTAAAAAAGGAGGATAATGAAGTATTGTTGCGGAATAGAGTTCAGTTTTGAGATTGATAATGGTAAGAGGACATGGAAGCCCAGGGCAAAGTCGCAAGCATATGGATATAAGAATAATAATTTGAGACGATCTGTAGCAAATAGTTTGTAAGATAGTATAAGGATTGTTTGTAAGAAAATATGTAATGGTTATGTGAACACTCTCAAACCAGTAAAAGGAAAAGTGAATAAACAAAATAAAGAACCAAATTTTATTTAAATTTGAAATTTAATTAAATTTCATTTAAATTTTAAATTGACCAAAATTTTAGTTACATTTTCAATTTAACTAAATTTTATTTTAATTTTGAATAAAGACCAAATTTTATTTAAATTTTAAATATAACTAAATTTTATTTAAATTATAAATTTAACTAAATTTTATTCAAATTTTAAATTTAACTAAATTTCTGTTAAATTCTAAATTTTACTACATTTTATTTGAATTTTAAGTGAGTCTCAATTTTATTTAAAATTACAATTTAACCAAATTGTATTTAAATTTTAAATTGAACTAAATTTTATTTAAATTTCAAATTTAAATAAATTTGATTCAGGTTTTAAGTTTAACTAAATTTTATTCAAATTTCAAATTTGATTATATTTGGTTTAAATTTGAAATTTTAATAAATTGTAATAGATATAATGCTTTCATGATGATTCATTATGATAAGAAGAGGTGTTTCGGATTTCAAATGTATGCAGAACTACGAGTCTTGCCGAAGTTTCATGAACATTCTTATATACACTCTCTGAGATTCCTGTGATTGGTCAGAGCGCCCTACCATGGAGACTGGTCGAACCTGATTAACCAATCAAGTCTTTTTTAAAAAAACCGAGAGGACGGAAAGCCAAATTGGATTGGTATTATATACATTGTGTCTATTGATATTATTAGGGTGTTTCGAGATTGAGTTAAATGTGTCAGCCTGACTTTACTCCCATGTTCCTTGATACGTTGGCTCACCGCTCTTCCGGTTTCTTCAATATAGACTTTGCCACAGGAGCAAGGGATTTTATATACTCCCGGATTACTGAAGGTGCCTTTTTATCTTTAGGGTTGCTTAAAAGTTGTCCTATTTTCGCAGGTCGTTTAAATATAGTGTGGATGCTGTGTTTGTTGAGAATTTTTAATATCTTTTTTGTGATACCTTGGATGTACGGTAGGATGATGATTGTTTCCCTCTCTCTTTATTTATTCGTTGTGTTGACCTGTGGTTTTAAATGTATTTCCTCATGTCCTTATCAATTTGTTTGCTTATGTAATCGTTCTGTATTAGGTTTTCTTTAACGTTTTGTAATTCCTTTTGTAAGTTATCTTTATCTGTTATGGAGACAGCTCTATATACAAGGGAGTTGATGACCGATTGTTTTTAAGATGGGTGGTGGTGGGAGGAACCATGTAGTCATGTTTTCGTATGGATGGGTTTTCTGTCAACTATATGTCCTTATGTGTTATCAGATCTTTTGTAAACTAGTATGTTCAAAAAAGGCAATTTTCCGTTTTGTTCAATTTCCATGAGATTGGAGATCCCATTGCTGCCCCTGAGGTTTGTTCGTAGAATCGATTATTGAAAGAGAAGTATATATTATTGAGATAGTGTTTTATCAAAGGTATGATATCAGAGGGAAAGTTTGCAGAGATTCAGAGACTGGTACTTTCATAAAGAGAGATACTACGTCGAAATTACTAGGATGTCTTGGGGCTGAATGTGAATCCGTTCTATCTTTTTGATAAATTCAAAAGAGTTAAAAAAAAAAGTTAAAAAAAGAGTTAAACTTAGAGTTTCCTGTGGAAGGATTCAGTTCTTTGGTGATGAAGCGTGCTAGGTTGTAAGTTTGTGAGCTTATGGCGCTGATGATTAGTCTGAGGGGAATGTTGTTTTTGTGGATTTTTGGGAGTCCGTAAAGTTTTGGAGAGATGGGATTAGTAGGTAATAATGCTAACTATTGTTTTTGTTGGGCCTCTTTTGAGTTGTTTTATATGTATCGTTAGTCAGAAGTCTTGATTGTCCAATCAGGTTCGATCGGCCTCCAAGGTGGAGTGCTCTGGCCAAATACATGAATCGTAGAGAGTATATACATATAATAACAACATAACCTGAAACTTCAGTTTCAGGTTAGCCCTGAAGAAGTGAAGTGCAACGTTCACGAAACGTCGGTAAGATTCGCAGTTTTGCACTCTATTGAAACCCGAAACACCTCCATTTACCTAACTAAATTTTATTTGGATTTTAAATTTAACTGAATTCAATCCAAATTTTTAATTCAACTAAACTTTATTTAAATTTGAAATTTAACTTTATTTCATATGAATTGTAAATTTTTCATTTAGACGAATTTGAGTTAAATTTTAAATTCAACTAAATTTTATTTAAACTTGTAATTAACTTCATGCTTATTCAAATTTGTAAAACTCAATTCCATTGAGGTTTCCAATTTAACTGAATACTATTTTAGATGCACCTAAATTTTAGATAAATGTTAAATTTAACTGAATTGTATTTGAATTTTAAATGTACCTTATTTTTTTTATTTTATATTCAACTAAACCTAATTTAAATTTTAAGCTCAACTAAATTGTATTTGAGATTAAAAATTTGACTACCTTTTAAACAAATTTTAAATTTAATTACATTTTATTTATATTTTTAGTTTTAAATTGAACTAACTTTTTTAAACATTTTAAATTTAATTAAAATTTTATGCAAATGGTAAATGTACCTTGATTTTACTCAACATTTAAATTCAACTAAATTGTATTTAAATTTTGAATTTACCTAAATTTTATTTAAATTTTAAATTTAACTAAATTTCACTTAAATGTTAAATTCAAATTAATTTTATGTAAGTTTTAAATTTAACTAAGTTTTATTAAAATTTAAAATTTTTTTTAAATTCGCAATTTAACTGTATTTTATTTAGTTTTTAAATATAGGTGAATTTTAATTGAATTATAAATTTAACTAAATTGTATTTAAATTTGTGATTTCAATAAACTTCATTTAGGCTTCAAATTTAAGTTAATTTTAATGTACCTAAATGTTACCTAAATATTAAATTGAACTCAATTTTATTTAAATTTTGAATTCAGCTAAATTTTATTCAAATTTTAAATGTGCCTAAATTTTATTTGAATTTTAAATTTAATTAAATTTTATTTAGATCTTAAATTTACCTACGCTTTTTTCATTTCAAATTTAAATAAACTTCATTTGAATTTTAAATTTGTTTAAATTTTATTTAAATTTTAAATTTGGCTAAATTTTATTTAAATGTTAAATTTAAGTCAATTGTATTTAAACTATAAATTTAACTAAATTTTATTACCAGTTCAAATTTACCTAAAATTTTATTTGAATTTTATATTTAGCTTAATTTTACTTAAATTCTGGATTCAACTAAATAAAGGGCGAAAGAAAATTAAAAATGGGCAGGTGGGGGAAGGGAAAGTTAAGAGAATTTAGAGAAAAAATAGAAAACAAGGATATAGGGACTATGGGAGAGGAAGAAGAGTAGACACACTGCTAGAAAAACTTAAAGGAGTGATTAATAAGGTAAGGAAAGAGGTGAGACTGAGAGAACAAGGAAATGAGGTTAGGAGAGACTGGAAGAATGATGAATGCAGGGGAAGTAAAGATAGAATGAAGGCGAATGTAAAAAATGGAGGAAATGGAAAATGGAAGAGGTAGAGAAAGCGTTAAAGGAAGGGAGGGAGTGGGATGTGATAAACAGGAAAAGAGGGGTAAGAAAGGGCATAAATGAAGAAATATAGATGAAAGAGTGGACGAAGTATTTCACGGGTCAGTTAGGGGGTGTGGAAAATAGGGTAAAGGGAGAAGGAAGAAGAACGGTAGCCGGGGATGAAGGCAGTGAAAACGTGATGAGTAGAGAAGAGGTGAGCGAGGCGATTGCAAGGTTGAAAACTAACAAGGCCACAGGGAAGGATGACTTGGAAAATGAAGCACTAAAATACAGAGAGTTAGGGGTGAAAGAAAATATGTGGAGGATTTGCAAGAAGGTGTGGAGAGGAGAAGGGTGTCCGGAAGAACGGAAGACAGAGTTTGTAGTATAGGTGATTAAAAAGGAAGAGAGCAAACGGGTGGAGGAATATAGAGGTGGAAGAAAAGGGAAGTATACCACACAATCAAACGTGTCTTAGGAAAGAAATGGGGGCCACGGACAACAGCTACGTGCTCAACTATTTAGTCACAGTTTTGTGATTGAAATGATCTTCGGATTCGCTGAAGATTATCGAAATATTATTTTTAATGCCAAACATGAACTTCTATCAATAAGAGTATGCACGCAATATAATTTAATTTAAGGTCTTCTTGAATTCTCGCTATTACCTATAGGGTAATTTAAATCTAAACTTTAAATAAAATAAGCTTGGATTATTGTTTGAAATGTATGCTACTTTTCAAACTTCATACCATAGAAAAGATCTAGAGCCTTTGTCATAGAAGAGTCGTTTAATGAAATATGTTCCAGTTATTGTTATTAATTGTTCAAAACAAATAAGTTTCTAAAACTTTTCAATACCAGACAATCAGTGGTGGAGTAAAGAAACTAATGTAAGGTAGTGATGGCAATTTTAAGCGGTGGGATTATATAATTGTTATTGGAGTGTAATGTGCAAAATCTTGAAGTGGTTGTTGTGGGCCAACGGGCTGATTGAGAACCCCTAGAAATCGACAATCGTCAAACGTGAACCTTCAGCCCAGTTTTCCTACGAAACTTGAAGGATGGTCTGCGAGACAAATTGTTTCTTCATGGTCTTTTCAAAACAAGCTTGCTAACTCTAAATGACTCACGCTTATTAACGCCACTTTCTTTTTTCGCAAAGCCAGCTTTGATAGAGCCAAGGAAATTCCGCAGCCGAGACGACTTCGACACGTGATCACGCTTTGCCATGGTTCATCTCTCCCATACACATGCGTGCGTTTTTCTATTTCTTCCCCACCCCTATCTTTCTCTTTACCTTCCTAAGGAATTATTATAGAAATACCAAACAATTGAAAAAAGAAGGAATTGTCTTATTTTCAAATATTTCAATATCTTGGAACCTCTATGCAAATATGAAAGCTCTTATTTAAAACTAGAACGGCTTCCCCAAAAAGGGAAAAGCGATTAGTGTACTACCTTGACGTAGGTGTAAGTAAACTAAGGAATGTTCGGAGTCTCATTATAATTAAATTCAAGTTGACTTTTCTTTTCATATTGCTTCTATTCGAGTAAATTGAAACTCCAAACTCTAAATTGTTAGTTTTTTGAATAGTAATCAATTCGGGTAAATAATCTTTTATATCTATGCAATTTCAAATTTTGTGAAACTCGAGCGCTTGACGCACGAGGAATAATGGATGGGAGTAGGTGACTTCCCATCGCACGTTTCAGGTCTCAGTTTCTGAAAGCCAGACAATCAGCGGACCAGAATGTCTGTTCTCCCTCTATTCCCGAGACCTCTAGAGCCGGAAACAGCCTGCGAGCGGTGAGTAGATGCTCTGGGAAGTTAGTCGTTTGTACGAAATCGTCAGAAGTAGCAGCGTCCACTCTGCCCCCTCCTCACCCAATGCATAACGGGCTTGGGTAGGGTCGGCTTATCATGAAGAGTAGGAAGATGGGGGCTAGTAAAGTAGTGTAAGTGAGGATGAATGGATGGACTGTAACGCGCAGAGTTTAGTAGGTTTTCCGGATAGGGAAGAGACTTGGGGAGAAAACGGTAGCTTGTTTTTTGCGTACTAACGCTTAGTTTCTCTTTCGGAGAAAGTGTCAAGTTGGAATATTGATGTGGGGGAATCTCATCTGTTATTTGATGGAGGCACCTGGATCCGACCGATATCCTGGTGTTGAGTTGGTTTTTGCTAGGCCTGGAGACCATCCGTAGAAGAAGAGAGGGGAGAAGGCTACGTTGAAAGCAAAGACATGAGAATGAAAAGTAAGAAAAGAAATAAAAAGCGAAAAGGCACACGCCTTCCTTGTCTACGAAATGAAAAGGGGGTGTACCGTGATCGTCTGTGCGATGGATTCTTTAACGAAAATCGACCAAGCGTCTTATGAAGTTACTATACCTCCAGGCGAGTACACTAATCGGATATGTGAGGGTTGGAAAAAGTTAAAACTACAGATTGTGGCAAGGAAGTTGTGGCTCGTTCTCGGGCGAGTGTCGGGGTCGATTAGTGGTCAGAGAAAACAAACGGGACGGGGAGAAAACCTCGGGCTCATCCTCGGCTGCCAGGAAGAAAACGTCACCCTCGGAGCTGGGGCTAGTGGCGACGGCGGGATAGGCTGGGGTCGCGTTCACGGAAGGGTCAACAGGTTCGGCGGCTCGAAGACGGTACCATTCACTCGGAGCCGGAGGGAGAGGTCCTGGCGGGGTGGAAGGTACGAAATAGTCATACGCCGTGAAAGTTGACGGCCCCGGTCTAGAGTAGGCCGCAGTACAATGCGAGCGCGCAGTAAAGGGGAATAACTTAGTAGGTGAGGGAAGTTTCTGTGAAGCAGGAACGATGAGTTCAAAAAATAGCCTCATGGGTTTCGAATAACCGATGTTGGTATCCCAACTTCTCCCTTGGTGACCACCCTGAGAGTGTCCTGGGAGGTGTACAAAGCAGACGGCTCTCCCGGTGTCTCACAAAGAGCGCGGCAAACAATGTTGTCTGGGGGAAAAACTTTTCGCGGCTTTCTGTAGAAAGAAGATAATAGGCATAGGACAGCGAGAAAATTTTGAAGAAACGGGAAAGAGAAATAAATTAAGGAGGACCGATTTCGAAAGGAGAAAAAGGGTAGAATGGCGGGGTGTAAAGGTGAGTGATAAGACAGGCTCGGTAGTCCCCGAGAAATTGCTAATAGAGGCCGGCCACCAGTAAGTTAAAAAAAAAATGAGCGAAAGCATCCAGGGGCGTAGGGCTAACTTTTATTAAATTCCGGCCACGAAGTTGTCCAAAATGAACAAGGGATTATTTTTCCGTGATTAAGGCTCGACACTTATCAAAGGCCGGCTACCAAATCGTGAAAGGGAATAAGCAAATTTACACGAAGACAAATCTTCAAGAGTGCAGGCAAAAATGCCAAAGGAAGAAAAACAATTAAAAAGAGACACGAAAAGACAAAAGACTGTTCATTATTTTTACCTGGCACGTGCTCGATCTTACATGGGAACCAGCTCAGAAACAGATTTCAGCGCGTAAGCTTGTCTCACGTATCCTTCTCGCGATGCAACTAAGTCAGCGTCTTCTGTCGGCTCGTAGGGTGAAGTGTCGGTCCTCTAAAAATAGCCGATCGCGGTTTATTGTCTAGACGATCGCGAGGCAATCCTGCTCATTGCAGTGATAACGGGCCTGAGTGAACGAGAACTTAAGGCTGTCGGAAAAGATTATGCGTCGCTTTTCACCAGGTGTTTCCTGCATAAGTACTGCTCCCATTCCGCAAACGCTGGCATCTGTTTGTGGTATGAATCCCAGTTCGGTGTCGGGACGACTGGAAGTCACGGGATTCTGGAAGGCGATCTTTGCTACCTTGAGACATTAGAGGGCTTCGGGGGTTATTTTGTAGGGATGTTTGGTGAAAAACTTATCCTGAAAAGAAGCAAGAATCTCTAAGAAACTTGGT
>JAWWEA010000725.1:0-17480 GCA_035222095.1 Andricus quercuspetiolicola | reverse complement strand
CAAAGCTAAAATGGTCAATTTTGTCACTATATTTGTTTATATATTGTTGCTCTGTGAAAAAATTAGAAAAAAGCAAATCACAATTCTCTTAAAAATTAATTGCTGAGCATTTGTAAAAAAAGAACTTTAAAATCGGTTAAGAAATACGACCTGTGGGCGATTATGAACAGTAAATTCCTATTCCAGACCACTGTGCGACGTCTCAGAAAGTGCGCCTATGATCGATTTAGAGAGTTAGTTAACAAACCTATTAAGTTTAGAAGTTTAGAAGCTAGAAAGAATGAGGAAAAATATTCTAGCTCTATAAACGCACTCTTCTAGAACAGAGTAGTTTCGTAGGCTAAGAATAGATAGATATCACTCCCTCCCTTTTTTATGACAAGGTCAGCAGACTGTACGCGTTCATCGCTGGACTGCCCCGGTAGGTCCTCGGACCCAAAGTCATTCATTGTCTTACTGCGACGGCAGCAACTAGGGTGTCGAATAAACCAAATGGCCAGATCTACACATCTGCATCAAAGCAAATTAAAAAGTGACTCCGTTATTTAGATCGTCACAAATGCGTTTGCATAAGTTTTGTTTATCCATTTGCTTATCGATTCCATTGTATTTTTAATTTTTGAGAATAAGACTTGATATAAAATAATAGCTAGAACTACATTTTAGAGTACTATGGGAATCAATAAACTGTACGAAGATCTGTATTCTTGATGTGTGTATTTCGCAGTTCAAGTTTTTTTTCTCTGTCACTTGGTATAAATGTTATTGACGGAAAAAAAAGTTTTGGGACGATTGCAGACTTTAGGTGGCCTAGCGCAATCTCTAATCAATTTTATAATAATAAGAGAAAAGTCATGGCAGTATCTTTTTACAAAACACGCGAAATATAGGGGCTAGCGTTTGCAAAATTCAAATTCGCATCTGTTGGGGCACGTTGGCATACATTCAGTTATTCATTGGAGCGGAAAGTATATTTTTGGAATTAATATACTTTTAGTTGATTATTGGGTATTTTTATTCATCTATAAATAGAGACAAATTAATGCAAGTCGCTCGGTGACCGTATCTTTGCCTCAATGTTCGATTCGTCTTCATTCAGGCCACATCGGTTCGCATCGGCGGTATATCGCCGCGCAGGTCTCCCCTCTACTCACTTGCCAGGACAAAATTACAAGTAAGATAGCACTAATAGGAATTCTCTATTGAGTGTATCAGATTCATATGCTTGTTTCATTAGAGAATAGTCATTTTACACAAAAATTCCGTCATTTATGTTATTTCAGAGGATGTAGAATGTCGAGAACGGGTAAAGTCATGGAAGAAATCCAAATACACGTAACAGGCTTTACTATCAGACAGTTACAAATGGGTGTGACCTGCTGGTCCACGAGCCATAATAAATCTCGACGGTTTGCCTGAGAGCAGGTTGAATTTGGTTTTTGACGGAGGGTGTCAGAGTGATCCGAAGTGGAACTTGTCAGGTTGCGACGGCGTCGGTTGAAGAACATAAAGGGTTGGATGCTGATATTATATCAAACACAAGGACTAATACTCTGGTGATGAGGATTTGGGTATGAGACTCTGGCGTAGGGCTTCCCTCACTCTTCCTTGACCCGCAGGGCCGTTTGTACGCCTGTGGTTCATAACTTCGTTATACTATATCCCTCCATTGCAACCTATTTCATAATTTTCCTATCAAAACGTCTCTCCGTATACGCATACACATATACCTAGCCTTCTTCCAGTCCACACGTGGTTATTATCTTTTTAAAGTAAAAAAAAAACTCATACACTCAGCCTTTAGAAATATATCTCGCTCTTTGCAAAATTTGTTTGAAAACTTTCAAAATCACTCTTCACTCAATCTTTTCGACATTTAGCAATTTTTGGCATTATTTCTCTAAGTAGAGTATATTATATCCTGGTTTTCTTCTGACGTGCAACAATCTTTTCAGGTTATTGAAATTCAACAATTGAAACTTTCAGATCTGATGAATTTTTCATTACAAGTATTCAAATCTAAACTAAAAATGCCTAGTTTTTTCATAATAGAATGTGCCAAGAAACTCCCAAAAAATAAATTATTGGATTTTTCGAATCAGAAATTTAAGAGAAATTTTTTTTCCAACTTTATTTTGTTGTCAATCTTTTCAAAATGTCAATTCATGAGAATATTATATGTAAATTCATACATTTAATCTTCTACAAGAAAAGCGTCAGATATATTTTTTTGTACATTTAAATTTATGAGGGACAATGAATTTCTTAAACAACCTCTAATTTCACGATTATCGTGACTTATATTGAAAAATATCTTTTTTCATCCAAAAATCTGCTACAGACAAGTTGTGTATTTCACAAAAACACATCCTTTTCGTAGAACAAATTTTTGTGTGATATCATTATTTTTCGCTAAAATCGATAAAAAATAAAAATCTGCTGATATTTCATAATTTTGGTCAAGAAACTAATTACATATTCAAAAATATGCATTTCAGGAAAAAATATTATGCAAGAAAAATGTAGATGTCAATAAATTACACATTTAGTCTGTACAATATTTTTCCATGTAGTCAATAATCAAAGAGTGACACTACTTTTTACAATAATAGAAAGAATTTCTTAAAGATCTTGGGAAACCACAATTATTGTTTATCAAATACTTTTCTCTGACTGCAATCAATAGTTTAAAAAAAAACAATTTTTATATTACAAAAATTTTTACTTTCATTTTCTTCGTGCAGATGATTTAGAAAAAAAATCCCGACAATAAGAAACAAGAATTTCTTATATTAGCTAAATTAATAGAATGCGTGCGTGTCAAAATAAATCAAATAAGAGGTAAAATAGAAGAGTCTAACATTTAGTGCAAGCAAGTAATCGACAGAAGTCATATCGTCATGGGAACCGCACAAGTTGTAGCATAACTTTTATTTGATTTACGAGAAAAATAACTACGGAAACAACTCAGTTTCAACTTTCATGTTCTGTTTTGCACCCCATGGAAACGCCTTATTATTCAAAGCTAAATGTATTGAAGCTGACTTTGAATTACACAAAATATCTGAGTTGAGCAGAATACATTTTTATCAAGAGTATAGTAACAAATGCTGAAAAAGCAGAAATGGAGACCATTTGTTCGCATCACAAGTACTTGTATCTCGTTATATTTTCATCAAAAGAAGTGGCATGTTGTGATCCATGCAATAAACATGCACATCGCATAATTTAGGAATCCAATGAGGAAATAACTATTGAACTTTATAGAGCAGCTAAGAAACATGATGTGAAACTGGTACCAGGTAAGAAATTGTGTTGTCGTTGTTTTGGAGATGTATATAATATCCGCAACGTAAAAGCTGAACAAATTAGAGCCGTTTTCAATATATTGATCATTAAATAACAAGATGTATTTGTGAATTGTCCGACAATATATGAAGGTTGAAATCGAGATTATTCTGTAGCAATTTTGTGTGCCCATGACGATATTATTAATTCTGGCGACCACTTGATCGCAATAAATTTTTAAATGTCCTATTTTGTCTCTTATGCGACTCATATTGTCTGACAAATCACACTAACGTTGTACTTACACGTTTACATTGTATTTATTGAAAAATTTAACCAGATAGAAGGTGGTTCTTAGCTATACCATCGTAGCGAGTAGAGAGGAAAGGGAAGGTGATTCCAATTCCTATTAGGAAATTTGTTTTCATCGTAAAAATTAGTATCACTCTTAAACCGTTAACTGCATGAAAGATGTTTTACAGGAGAAATCTTTACACTAATTAGCCGTCTCACTGTAAAACTTCGTTAGGCAAAGACATGTCAAAAGCGATCGCAAACGTAGGTGCTTCAATGTGAATAAACAAAGTATCGTACGTTTGGATAATTAGTTAATTATTTTTCGCTACTTTCAGTATTCACGTATTATTTTCTCATCAATTATTGCCTTTAAAGTTATGAAATACGTATTACTTTATAATTCTTATGGTTTTTAGAAATAATTATAGATCTTACCTGATCGTTAACGCTTTCTTTGGTCTCGTGATAATCATCCACCTTTCTAGCGCCATAATCGTTAAATTGCCGATGCTGGCCATTCCGAGCGTACACATAAGCCATGCATACCTGTTAATTAAATGAAAAAAGTTTTGGACCAATTATTTGCAGTCAGAATTATTGCCTCAAAACAAAGCATATAGGCAACAAAAGGTCCATTTCGCTGTCCCCGTCAAACACAAAAACTCGATTCTTTTTCAGCATAATATTTAGTGTAGGATTATACGGACTCAATATTACGTCTTGATTTGTGTAGAGGGCTATAACCAATGAATAGGGGGATTCTGGGGCGGAAGGAATTTCCATTTCAGTATCAGCAACATGTAGGAGTACTATAGTATAGTAAACCTACACACCCTGGAATCTCAGAAATGAGTAGCTTTTGAGTTATGTAAGGAAATATTTTCATATTTAAAATCATTTTTCTTGGGAACTACTGAACATATTTCGTCGTTTTTTTTAAATGTAAGATCTTTTCAAGCATTTTTAAAATATGTATATAAATATGTATAAAGTCTTTCCAAAGCTGGAAAAAATCAGAAAAAAGAAATATGTCGTTTAAAAATCCCTGTTTTAAAACTCTAGATCTTCGCGTGACAAAATAATTCTTTAATTTACGGATCCTGCGCAAGAAACTGCATAAGAATGTGTCAATGACACTTTTGGCATCGATGCGAAAAGAAGTGAAAATTTGGAGTTTGTAGTTTATAACGCTCATCTGATTTTGCTGCAAGCACTTAATGTTTGCGAACATTTATTTCAGATGTATCTAAAAGACGTATGTATTTGCTGAGCATCGAAATAACTCTCTTAGCTGTATTTTGTGTAGGGGTTTTTTCATTGAAATGGAAATAAAAACTTATAGTTACATGCACGAGTGATTCCAATGGAGTTAGCTTGATCTGCGTATGCTCAAAGTATCGGCACATGAGGCGATCCCCCACTGCTACATACATACCTATTTCGACCGCGATCGCATAAGAGCCTTCATTTGTTCCTCCATTGCTGTCGAGTGTACAATCATTGAGGGCCGGTCCGCAATGATAGTCATAAGCGTCGACGTCCGATTGTATATGCGTATTTGACGTCATACGCACGTTGTTACCAACAGTCACAACGAGAAAACGAAAAATGCGAAATGTCAAAACTGCTCGGATAATTGGCAACAGCGTGCGTATGACGTCAAATACGCATGTACGTTCGAACGGCGACGTTCGAGACTCTCGTTGTAGACGGGCCCTTGTAGAGATGGGACTGACAGTGCTCTGACCGTCATTCACTCATCATTTACCGCAGTCAGTCCCATCTCTATCAAGTACTGCAGACTCAACTGCAGCGGAGGAAAAAATGATGGCCCGTCTACGACCGCGAACGAAATAGGTATGTATGTAGCAGTGGGGATCGCCCCGTGTACCGATAATTTGAGCATGCGCAGATCAAGCTAACTACATTGGAATCACTTGTGCATATGGGTGTCAGCGTTTGTCGTTTTCCACCTAACACTCTGCCTTTTTTTAGAATATTTAAAATAAACACTTGACGAATTTCCAAAAACTATAAGTGTTAATTTCGATTAGTCTTAAAAACTAAAAACTCCACATTTTCACTACTTTTCGCATGAATGTCAAAAGTGTCATGGACACTTTCTTATGTAGCTTTTTTCGCAGAATCAGAAAATTTAAGAAATATTTTGTTACGCGAAGATCTAGTGCCTTAAAACATGGATTTTTAAACGACATAATTATTTTTAGCGGTTTTTTCCAGGTTTGGAAAGACTTTTATACATATTCATATACAAATTTTAAAAGTGGGGGAAAAGATCTTACATTTTAGAAAACGAACGACGAAATATATTCAATAGTACCCGACAAAAAGATCCAAAATCAATTTCATATGGGCTTAATTTTCACGTCTTAATTAGCGCGAGGTTGTACAAACAACAACATCAACCCTCAGAAGCCACTTTGTATGCAGGAAACATCCTGACTCGGTCAGCAAAATATTTCGCTATCATGGCGAAAGTCAAAAATGAATGTTATATTGCTTCAAAATTTTTGCCTCAAAATTTTTGCCTCAATTCGTGCGAATTCCTGAAAATTGTAACCCTCAAAATTCGACCCTGGAATATTTAGTGAGACACATCTCAGCTGCCTTCAACTACAAAGGGCCCAAAAACTACACCAGTCAACTTTCACGGACTTTAAACTATATCTGCAACCCCACTATAATAGTCAAAAAGCTAAAAACCCATTCATAGCACATCTCACAAACCCCATATCAATCATCTTCCACTAAAACATCTGAAAAATTTCAGATTAAATATAATTATACCTGTCACGTTCGCAAGACCCTAAATTATATTCTTAGCGCCATAGTAATAATTAGCAACTCCAAAAAATCACCCCTAGCACATTTAGCGAACCTCATGTCTAATTTCACCTCGTGCTCAGTCACTTAGATAGGGCAAAAGCAATTTTAAAAATTATTTTAAAAAAGTTGTTCTTAATTTTTTTCCGATGCTCGCCGCACATTGGACGTCTTTAACTTCCAGCGTTTCGTTTATAGAGCGGATTTTGAGAAACAAAAAACTTTCATCGAGAAAGTAATTATTAACAGTACAAAGAAGTTTTCTGGAAAATTTTGACCGAATCGAATTGATATTTAAGAAATTATTAGTGTGTCAAGTCGCTAGAGGCTAGGCGACTCGCGCGTGGACTGTAGCGAGAGTCTCACATCCGATTCTTCATACATTAGGAATAAGTAAATAAATAATATTGTATAATGTAAGTTTATTTATTCATTTCATATTCTGTAGAATAGGATGATTCTATTTTTGATAGAAACTGTACAAAAGTAAAGCAAAATATAAACATGTAATAGATGAGATTCACTGGATTCCTAATTCCACGAATTTTTTACTGCTTCAAACTCGTGGAATTGAAAAAAGTGAAAGATCGGGAAAGTGCACTTGTTTTTGGTCCATATTGTAATAATAATAATTTCAAGGAAATTCAGTAAAGAAGAGTCATAAAAATAACAGTAATCATTTTATCAGTGCAAATATCAATTAAAAAATATGAGATATTTCACTCTGTATCTGAATCAGTAAAATTTCATTAAAAATCAGTGACAATCAGTAAGTTAACGATTTCTTACCACTTTATCTGCTATATTTCCGCTATTGCTTTTAGGGTAAGGAATGTATACCTGTTTCAAGTAAAGTCCAGAATGCAAAAGTTTTTGAGCATGTTAGAATCTGCTGTAAGCGTCTGAAGTGTTATGAACAAGGATCTCATTAGTAATCATAAATTCAGAATTGTATATTAAAGACGTTTATATATTTTTAAATTAATATTAGGTAAAGATCAGGAGAAGATTTCAAATTAATAACAAAAAATTATTTATCTAATTACTTCAATTTAAATTATTTATTTAAATTCAAATTATATTATTTAACATAAAAATTATTTTACATTATGCAATATTATTCATTGATTTATTTATTCATTTATAAGACTGTGATATTACGTGATTTCTTGATTAGTTTTTATTTATATCGAAGGTAAGCTGTATTAAGAATCGGATCTGAGACTCTCGCTACAGTCCACGCGCAAGTCGCCTAGCCGCTAGCGACTTGAGACACTAATAATTTTTTAAATATAAATTCGATTGGGCCAAAACTTTCCAGAAAACTTCAGAAAAAAACAACTACATTACCTGAAAATTTTATTTGAAAATTTCAGAAACTGACGAACTGAGCACGAGCTGATGTGAAAAACGTTTTAAAATCCATTTTTGCAGAAAAATCAGTTTTTTGACTTTATTTGGAAAACTAAAAAAGCTACAAATTTTTGCCTGAGAGAACAAGAAGCGCATTCAAGTTTTACATCTAGATATAGTCTTTAAAAATTAAAATTCAATAATGAATCAGAAGGCCTCCAGGGGTCTTTCCACTCCCAGCGAAGTAGTTTTAGGTGCCCTTATCCTATCCGGCAGTTCATTTTACGAATCCCATCTCAGCTGCCTTCTACTAAAGCAGCAAAAAAATTTAAATTAAATACAATTGCACCTGTCAAGTTTGTGAGGCTTTAAAATATATTTCTAGCACCACATTAATAATGAAGAACCCCAAAAGATTACCCCTGAAATATATAACGAACCCCATCTCAGTTACCTTGAACTATAAAGGGCCAAAATAGTTTCAAATTAAAAATCATTAAACGAGTCAACTTTAAGAGCCATTAAGGTTTATCTTTAACCCCATAATAACAGTAATAAGGAATACAAAAAAATACCCGTAGTACTAACTTCATCGCGTCAGCCTTCGACTACAAAGGCCAATAATAATCATGCAAAAGTAACTCGCGTAATTATATTTAATTGGAAAATTCTTTGGATGTTTTAGTAGAAGGCAAAATGAAAGGGGTTCGTTCAATGTGCTAAGGGTGGTTTTTCAGCGGTTCACTATCATTATAGGGTTGAGGATATAGTGTGACGTTGAAAAATTCTTGCAACTTACAAATTCTAATTGATAAATTGTTATTTTACATTTAGAGATTTTTCGTAAATATAGATATTTACCGGTAAAAGGTCAGGTATCGCGGCTGTGGTAGGGAAACTCTATGGCTAGGGCTAGATTTAGGATTTATAATTTTATGAACTTATTCTGTTTCTTTATTTTATTTTTGTAACGATCTGGACTCGTCGAGACATCATGGGACATCGAGGGACTTCTTCCGACTTGGAAACTAAAATGGGACGCCACTTAAATCTTTAAGAACAGCGAGATTCCATGGAGACACATTTCAAACCCTTTGAATTCCCCCGTCTTTTCTATCCACTATCGTCTGCCAGGCTCAAAGGAGCTGTAGATCCTCACCTACAAGTATCAACTCTGGCGATAATAGAGGGAAGAAAGGATGAAAACTGGAAATATCAAGGTAATGAGCTCCATTTATCCACAAGGCACTGGAATGTAAACACAGCGCCCCGTCACCGTAGCGGCCTCAACGCCAATAGGAACGTCGGAAAGAAGGAGGAAAAGAAATGCCGCGTCCGATTTTCGGACCGTGGTCGCTATGCTCGCTCTTCTCTGCTAATCACAGCCGCGTAAAGTCGACAATTCTCTCGCTTCTTTAAAGGTTAAAGTTTGTGCAGTGACAAATATTGACGACGCTTCTAACCACTCTTAAAAAGAATTCCAAAATTTTGTATAAAGTATTAATAAATTCTGTTGAAAAAAGATTCTGAAAGAAAGATCCCCTAGCAGAATTTTGAATAATTCAAATTCTGAGGAAGTACCCAATTAACCCCCAAATTACTGAGATCCATATGACTCCGTCAATTGCTGAGATCGTCAAAACCCTGAAAATATTCAAAATGAAATCCTGTTTAGTATTGCAAATAATTTCCGCAGTACAGAACCTTAGAAATTTTTAGCTCTGGATTTCAAGTTCGTTTATTATCTCGTGAATATTAATTAACCATCTGGTACTGCGAAGCGCGTAAATAGAGACTTGCCGATCGATGGTATTGTTTCCATCTTACGCGAAAGACTCGTTAGATTTGAGGCCGGATGCTATATGTAGCATGTACCTGATCTGTAGTGTTACCTTTCACCCCCTGGATTTTTGTTGAGACGCCAGACTGTTTCTCCAAATCTTAGCAATTACTATCGCCACGAAGATCCTGATGCAGGATCTTTATAAAGCTGAAGTTGGTTGAAATACTCCACTTCCTAATCATTGACTCCAAATATGAAAAACTTTTCAGATAAGTAGACTGCGCCGAAACGTAATCTTGTAATTGGAGATGTCGTGTTAATTGTCATCCCTTCTCTGCCTCGACATGACACTTGGCTTTTAGGACGGATAACTAGTCCTGGATAAGATGGACGTACATGATCTACCACTATTATAACTTCTTTTAGGACCTTCAATCGCCTCATTGTGAAATTATGTTAGTTACTAGTCGTGCAGTGATTCTATGCCGTTAATTGTGTTCCGTGGGGGGGGCGGAACTGAATTTTTTTACTTTCATATATGGAAGTTAATTGTGTGCTTCATGGCAGGCGGCACTAAACTTTTGACCTTCATGCGTGGCATCTGTCTCGTTCAACGAACGAGGCAGGCGGGATTTTAATAATTTTCTTGATGTTGTTATTCTTGTTTTGAGTGACTTTCAGGTTTAATTGGCAATAAAATGGGACCCGGCGAATGTTCATCCTCCTTGAAGGTTTCTCTCTATTCTTTAGTTTTTGGCGCTGTCCTTTGCATTAGAGTGGAGACTCAGGCAGCTGCGTGAAGCTTCTTTGTTGAGCTGGCTTGTACCCTTTTTCTAACAATTCTGTATCAACCAAGGTGTAGGCTGGAGTGGCCATTCAAGATTGTGACAGCGAAAGTTAATACTGCATAATAATTATATCACGTTTGTCATCAGAGTATCTTTTTACTATTAGATTATTACCGGAAGTTGGGATAACTGCATGATTTCTCTGAATATTTTTTACATGGAGTGGTTTAGGGAATCTCTTATGGCATTAAATACACTGCATATGCATCATGAGTTGTACAATTCGACAGTCAAATTATGCTATGATGTTTTAACTCCTCAACAGAGCGATCGCAAAGTACAACAGTGAGAACTGTGCATTGGCCATTATTATAATGGACAGCCTGCACTTCATCCTGAACAACGTACGTATAATTTTTTGCGAAATTGCAGTGCAACAATACTCCATCTTCTATTGAAGTTTCCTGGTCAGATAAAAATTGAGATTGTTATTTTGAAATAAAACTATGAGCTTCTCCATGTTAGGGCAATTCTTACATTTTAGCAAATGACAAGCAGTTGTAGGGTTTTTACAGAGAACAATTTGAATACAAACTTTGTTTTCATCTGATTCAATTTCAAGTCTCAGATTAAGTGTTTTAGATTAATTGAGTCAATCATCAATTCAAGGTTCTGATGAATTGTACATATACAGACTCAGTGCATTCCTGATCCTCAAACTGCAACACACCATTTTGGCCGCAACTCAGCAAACATAGATGAAGCAATGGGATGTTGTGGATACTCTCCCTTGAACACTGAGTGCAAAACTTTGATATCGTGCATCAATAAATATTTTTGTTTGACTTCCTTGTAACAATCAACTTTTAAAACAACGGTGTCTTTTTTATTGGACATGATCTGACTATTTGTATCATTTTCGTAAAACTCAATTAGTTTCTCCACAGTTTTTTCATCCAAATTTGGTCCCTTCTTGAATGGTGGTACTACTAATACTCCACCTGAATGTTTCGAATCTTTGGATTGTTTTGCCATCCTATAAGAACATTATCATTCTTCACTGATTTCACGAATACTCCAACAATCGAGGGCTACTGTTAGTATAGATTTACGCAAAGGATCATTGTCTGGCAAATTAAGGAATTTCTCTTTGAGGCCATTCAAAAGTTTTTCTGATTGTTCTTATCTAGATTCACATATCTTTGTAGGAGAAGACTCCTTCAAATAGTTATCAATTTCCATTAAATCTTCAGTTATATTACTTTCTGAAGAATGCTCTTTTTATGTAGAGTAAGAAGTTTGCATGCAGCTGTGGCATATTTTTGATCGTACATATAAATTTGGATACAAATTTAGAATAGTTTTTGAAATTGCCCTTCAATTTTTACCACAATGCCCTTCTTTCTGCATTGGGTTACATCATCTATTAGAATGAAGCTTCCTTGCCTTTTCCGCCACTTCGATTTCATAAGTCATTACTGAAAGTAGCGTTACAAGTAGCTCATTGACTAAAAACGTGAGACGATTTTATAAAAAAGCTTCAGAAAAAAAATGGCATAGATCCAAACTAGTATAAGAACCGTACATAATTTTGTCCAAGCAATAAGTTAACTACGCTACAACTCTCTTAATGAGGACGACCGAGTTCTTACTAAAGCTGAAAGAATACCAAAAGCAAGTGCCATTCAAGTATTCTAAAAAAGACTGCTCAAAAATAATACAGTTATCAGCAATCAACTATCAAAAAGTCAACAACTATCCTGCCAAGGATCCTTTAAAACTTATCACTGATCTTCTATGAAACACTACTGGGAAACTTGTCACCTATTCCTGAAAGAACCTTCAAAAGAGTGAGGAATTTTAAGTGTCCTGCCAACAATTGAAATACTCAACACCTATCTCGAAAAGGACCTGGTAGAATATATGAAGCTGGGGGCGTACGAATTGCAAGTGCCCTTCAACATCAATGTTCAAGTATCGATATCGATCGATAGTTATATCGAGTAAAAGCCGAAAATCATGTTAAAATGAATGCAACATATACTGGAGAGAACAAAAAAAGCAATTCGGAAAAGATAAACAAGGGCTTGAAAAAGTAGTGATGAATAAAATAGACAAGTTAAAGCAAGAAATAACAAAGAAGAAATCTAACCCAGTTTAATTAAAACTCTTGTAAGATTACTCATCACATTTTATTTAAATATATTGAACAATGTCCTATACAGCAAGAATTGTACTTTGTATTGCACTTATGGTTTTACTGTTGTATTGTCATTAATCATATCACGTTATTTCAGTATCGAGTAACCTGAGTAGTTTTAATACAAAGTAAGTTCTCAATACTGGAACAACTGTAAATGAATAATGAAAATACAGCGATTAAACACAGCAAAAAAAATCCTTACCGTATTCAACATTTTACTACACATTTCGCTAACGTTGATTTGCAATTGCTTCGGTGTGTTAATCGAGACTGTTAAAATATTGAGCAATTTTTGCCAGTATTTGAAACGCTTTTCATATCACAATGGAACACATAGAAAAGCGTGGTGATTATTTTGTATTTTTATGCAGGAAAGTGCGCATTTAATTCACGAGAATGAAGCGATACATGGCACATCAAAAAAAATGTTAAATAAATGAATAACATCCTTTTGACATACGTAAGCAGACGAGTTGCGCACTTACTGACTACTGTCCCTTTTTTGTCCCTTTTATCATACGTTGTTATGTTATTTGTATATGCTTATTCGACTTGGCCTTGCAAAAATATACAACACAAATACGTTTCTAGGATTCCCAACCAGCGAGTGTCTTCAAAAAACCAGCCCAAGAATTAGTCGAAAAAAATATCCAGATATTACAGAGTGATCTAAACAATGCTCTTCTCAAACGAGACGCTGGTTTAGGAGCTGAAAATATTTTTCAAATAATAGAAGAATTGAAAAAAAACTGCAAAATGCAGAAAAATTACACAATACCAAAAAAATAAATGCTGAATACCAAAAAACATATAGAGCTAAAAGACAAGCTGTTATGAAAGATATTATTGACAAAGATCCACTGTTAAAAAACAGCTTATTGTACGAGAAGGTCCCGGAGGCCCTAGGCTAGAAGAAGATCAAGAAGGACTCCTAGAAGTCCTAGCAGAGATTGCTAAGTTTGGAAGTAGTGCAGATGACCGACGGTGCTCAGAAACTATACGAAGCTGTTTAACTCTTGATGATCTCGTAGGAGAAATGGAGCTGCGAGGATTTATTGTCTCCAGAAGCGCTGCTTACGTAAGACTTCTACCAAACAACTTTCTCACCATTGAAGGCAGAAGACATGTCCAGACAATGCCAGTCAAATTGTGTAAGGCAACTGCGGATCTTCACAAAACCCACAAGGATGCTCAGTTCTGCACAACTTCGATACGCGCATTGGAAACACTAGCATCGATTTTAGGCCCTAATCAAGTCTTTTTTATGTCCCAAGTATATTTTTATCAAAAATGCTGCAATAAAAATGACTAGTTAAATATAGTTCTTCAAATAGCCATAGTATTTCAAGCAAAGAGTTAATTACGATATGTCGCTGCACTAAAACTCTGCATTTACAGGATGACAAGTCTCGAATACCTATTAGGAAAACCGCTGTCGAAAAACAAGCACCATTCTTTATACACATGGAATATAGAGTGAGATTATCAGAACATGATTGGGTGGTAGCAGATATACATAATTTAGTTCCATCTGTTTATGCTCCAATTATCATAAAAAATGCTGGAATGGGAAGACTTGAAGCTATTACATATGTTGGGCCAACTTATGTTGCTATTCGCTCTAAGAGACACTCATCTTCTTCAGCAAAATCGCATGGTGCTGATTTCAATCGGTTACTTTAGCTTGAGGAATCCTCTGGTTTAAGCAAAACTGCAGAAGGACTTGTCAAGCGAGTCGTCATTATTACTGCTGATGGTGGGCCTGATGAAAATCCTAGGTGCCCACAGGTCATCGCACAGGCTGTTGCTCATTTCAAAGAATATGACCTTGATGCCATTTTTATTGTCACTAATGCACCAGGAAGAAGTTGCTTCAATCGAGTGGAGCGTCGCATGGCTCCTCTAAGTCATCAATTGTCTGGGCTGGTCATCCGGCATGATACTTTCAGTAGCCATCTGAACGAAAGTCGCTAAACAATCGATTCAGAACTGAAAATTCGCAATTTTGATGCAGCTGGGAATGTCTTAGCGCAATTATTAATCAATTTCGTGAGTGAGGTTAATTTTCCAGTGATAAATCATTTAACATAAAATTAAAGTTTGTCACGTCACTACTGAACTCAAGTGATTGGTTTTCACTTCGTTATTTCTTTTCTTTAAAAATCATCAGTACTTGTATCAAAAGAATGAGATAAAGTTATTACAAATGTTCAAATAAGTATGGAATATGTATGGATTTCGTTGTCATTTAATGCCTTGTTCCAGTAACTGACAAACCTATGTTTGAAAAAACAGACTCAATAATCACAATGGTTGTCGTAACTAAGATGTTGCTTTTGTTTTAAAAAATATATATATATTTTAATGAAAAAAGTGCTTTTCGTTCTGAATTCTGAGTTCTAACACCTCCATTAATTATTGGGACATTGATCAATAACCGGGACATTAACCTCATTATAAATCTTATATCTGAAATATTTTCGTTAAACAGTACCGATTTTTAATATAGGTATGGAATACTCTCGTCATAGATGGCGAACCATTCGTTGCAGACTACATTAAGCCAGATGAAAATTTCGATACATGTGGTGAATTGGATTACTCACATGATTGGTGTCAATCTTACGTGCAAGAATCTCAGTATTTATTGCAAATCCGTAAATGCTGCTTGCGTACGATTTTACCAAGTGGTTTTTTTGACACCGCCTTATCTTCATGAACAAGAAGATTAATTCCTGCCCGAAAAGCTGATCAGGTCAGCAACCAATTTTATCCCTTATTTTTACGTCTAGCGTTAAATTGCGATTGGTCAAAAGTATATCCTCAGTACAAAATCATGCCTTATGATTTTTTTTGTCCACCGCTAGCTGACTCGTTAGCTGATCCAGTTTGTAATATTTGTAGTCAGTACTTCGCCTAAAAAACTGATTTGATGCACAAAAAATTTCATGGAAAAGACTGCACTCGCACAAATGTCATCCAACCAGTTTCAATTATAGAACGTACACAAGGTCGCAGTCTTTGTGTTTTGCAGCAATCAGAGACTTCACAAGTAGTAGAGTGTCATGATGATGAGGATATTGATGTTGAAATCGAAAACGAATCAGAAAATTCAAAAGACGAACCAAGTGTGCCTCTCATAAATTCGATGTAAGATTGGTTACAAAGCGCATGGACTGAAGAGTGAATTATCATTTATATCATCGTATTTATAATAAGAAACATAACTCAATTGAAGCGTCAGTTTCGATATTCTAGTCTATCGGCTGTCAATTGAGTAATAAGCTTTTATTCTAAAAAACCTACATGTTGAAATGTTTCTATATGTACTATATATATATATATATATATATACATAACATATTTCATATTATATTTGAATAATAAATCGGAAACAATTTGTTGTCCGTTATTTTGCCTGATAAATCTTACGTAAGGTTTCTGTAAGGGGGGGGGGGAGTTGCTATAAATCTTACGGAATCTTACTCGGGGAATCGGGGGAGTCAAAAAGTCGAAAAATCGTTTTACATAATTTAAGGACGGCCCCTGAAAAGTACAATGCAGATTTCAGCACTGAAAAATAAAAATGTTAACAACTATCCTGAGTAGGACATTTGAAAAATCATCACCGATCTCCTGCGACACGGTTTTGGAAAAGTCACCAATTATTCTCAGAAGAACCATTGAACGACTGATAAATTGAAACTATCTTATCAGTAATTGAAATACGCAACACCTATCATAAAAAGGACCTTTGTCGAAATGCTCACTTGGAAGCTGGGACTCTGTACTACAGACTAACGTATGCGCCTTTACGAAAATCAAGATGGCGGTATCGATATCGCTACCGAAAACTCCCAAAATTTTAATAAATCACCAAAAATTTCAAACCAGCAATTAGTTTTGTGACGCTTTTTATTGACGAGTGCATATGTGACAAACAAATGACGATTGCTGCGATTGTTGTCTGCTTTGGTGCATACATGACGAACAAAGAACGATTTGTGCGATCAATTTTTGTGTTGGTGCATACACAATAAAAAAATGACGATTTTTGCGATCGTCTTCTGTTTTGGTGCGTACACGATACACAAATGACGGTTGCTGCGATCGTCTTCTGTTAATAATAAATATTTAAATAACAATAATTATATTATCTTTTCAAATTAAATTTTGTCCGCAGCACCAATTTGGTTCATCTCATGAAATCTATGAGTTCATGGACGCCATACTGATGCAGCCATCTTGCTTTTTGTAAGAAGGTGCGTATGGCTTTTTGTAATTTTGTGTTTAAGCTTTAGAATGAGCCCTTAGGCACTATCTTATCACTTTAAATTTTGTCGGCAGCACCAATTTGGTTCATTTCCTGAAATTTCTGAGTTCATGACCGTCATTTTGTGGCGCCATCTTGCTTTTTTGTAATCGCGCATACGGTTTTTTGTAGTTTTGTGTTCAAGATTTGAAATGAGCCCTTAGGCACATTATTTCGTCATGTTAAATTTTGCCGGCAGCAGCAATTTGGTTCATTTCCTGAAAGTTCTGAGATTATGGCCGCCATATTGATTTTGGTGAAGGTGCGAACAACTTTTCTAATATTTCTGTTCAAGCTTTAAAATGAGGCCATAGGCATACCATTTTGTCACCTTAAATTTAGACCGCATCATCCATTTTGTTCATTTCCTCAAATTTCTGAGTTTATGGCCGCCATATTGTGGCACCATCTTGCTTTTTTGTGAAGGCGCATACAGCTTTTTGCAGTTTTGTGCTCCAGCTTTAAAATGGGCTTTTAGGCATATTATTTCATCACGTCAAATTTTGTCCGCAGCACTGACCCGCTTGACGTGTAACGACCCCTATATATATATATATTCGGTTTCGGTTTCAATTTCTTGGGGATAGAACCGAGGGGCCTATGACAAAGCCA
>JAWWEA010000188.1:0-11363 GCA_035222095.1 Andricus quercuspetiolicola | reverse complement strand
GAAAATTTAAAATGATTTTTTATTTTGAAAAATTCATTTCGAAAAATTTTCGAAAAAATTCCAATAATTTTAAAACATATTTAGAAGGTTTAGAAGTCTAGAAAATTTCATTTTTAAAAAGTAGATCTTTGTGAATTTCGAAAAAAGAAGCTTCTTAAGAATTTTGAAGGATTTTAGGAGAATCAACAAATTTTCTCTAGATTTCTCGAAAAAATTTTTATGACTTTTTATTATCAAAAATTAACTCAAGAGAACGTTTTTGAAAAATTTTAAGCGATTTAAAATATTTACAAACTTTTCAACAAAGAATCTAAAAAATTTTAAGGCAATTTTTTTTTTAAATTTGAGGAAAAATTAGCAAAATTTCAACATATATTTAGAAGATTTAGAAGTATGGAAAAAATTTTTTTTTAAACTTGAGTTTTGAAAATTTCGAAAAAAAGAAGTTTTTTAAGAATTTGGAAGGATCTTTTTTTTAAAGATTTTTAAAATTTTTTAAATTTTGTGGAATCGACAAATTTTCTCTAGATTTATTGAAAAATTTAAATGAATGTTTACTTTCAAAAATTAACTATAAGGGAATATTTTTTATTTTAGCGATTTAAAAGATTTACATGCTTTTCAAAAAAGAATCTAGAAAATTTTAAGGCAATTTATTTTTTCCAATTTTAGGAAAAATTCGAAAAATTTTAAGAGATATTTATAAGATTTAGAAGTTTCGAATAGTTTATAAAATAATAGATTTTTTTGAATTTCTAAAAAAGAGAAGCTTTGTAAGTATTTTGAAATGTTTCAAGAGCATCAAAGAATTTTCTTTAGATTACTAGGAAAATTGAAAATAATTTTTTATTTTGAAAAATTAATTTGAAGAGAATTTTCGAAGATTGAAAAAGTAGATTTTTGAAAATTTCGAAAAGAAGATGCTTTCAAAGAATTTTAAAAGATTTCAAGAGAATATTTAAAAACATTTCAAAATATTTCAAAAAATTTACAAATTTTTTCAAATAAGAATTTAGAAAACTTGAGGGCAATTTTCAATAATTTTTAAAAAATTTAGGAAAACTTCGAGTAATTTGAAAAGAAATTTAGAAGATTTAGAAGTTTCTGGAAGATTAAAACAATAGATTTTTTTAAATTTCGAAAAAGAAGCTTTTGAAGAATTTTGAAAGATTTCAAGAGAATTAAGAAATTTCCTTTAGATTCCTAAAAAAACTTAAAATAATTTTTTATTTTGAAAAATCAATTTTAATAAAATATTTAACAAGATATCTGAAGATTTCAAAAGATTTACAAATTTTTTAGAAAAGGATTTAGAAAATTCAGAGGCAATTTTTTTTATTTTTAACAAATTTGTGCGAAAATCCGAATAATTTAAAAAATATTTAGAAGATTTAGAAGTTTGAAAAGATTAAAAAAATAGATTTTTCAAAATTTCAAAAAAAAAAGCTTTTTAAAATTTTTTAAAGGTTTCAAGAGCATCAAAAAATTTTCTCTAGATTCCTCGGAAAATATTATGATTTTTTATTCCGAAAATCTATTTTTAAGATAAAATTTTTTAAAAATTTAGAAACTAAAATTGTGAAAAAAGAATCTGGAAGATTTTAATCCAATTTTTTAATGTTTCAAAATTTGTAGGAAAAATTTGAGTCAATTTAAAAAATATTAATAATTTTAATAGTTTTGAGGAGATGAAAAATATTTTAAGACTTGAAAAGTATTTCTAAAAATTTATAAAATGTTTTTTAATTTCTTCAAAATTTCTGAAAGACCTCAATATCTCTTAAACTGACTCGAGTTTTGCTTGATATTTCGTAAAATCCTGTAAAATAAAAAAAAAATTTGTTTGATATTTTCGACCTTTTTTTCAACTAATCTAAAATTAAAAAAATTTTTTTCAATTTGATGTCTTATAAAATTGTTTTAAAAAATCATGATTCAGAGTTTAAAAATTATTTATTTTTAACAACTTAGTTTCAAACTTTGCAATTAAAAAGTACATTATTTTCAAAGTTTTCAGAATAATTAAACTTTAAATGTTCACAATATTTAAAATTGATTAATTTCATTATTTTCAATTATTCAATTATTACTGTTTTGTATTCTCTTTTTTTTAATTTTTGATTTTCCTTGTAATATTTTACAATTGTTCGATTTTTAATTGTAGATTCAAAAAAATTAATTATTTCGAATTAAAAAATAATTAATTGAAAATTTTTAATTTTTCCCTTTCATAAGTTTTAAAAAATGTAAAATTAAGAACGTCAAAATTGTTGATTTTTGAAGAATTTAAATTTAAGATAATTGAAATTTTCACAAATTTGAGCATAAAAAATTTTTAACAACGCAATTTTTGTAAATAAAAGTTTTTTTCATTTTCAATGTTTTCCATTTAAAATCACTTTTTATTTTATAAGTTTCATAAATTCATTCAGTTTTAAAGGTTTGTAACTGCATTTTCATTTGAACAGTGAAAATGACCGAGAATTTATTTTTGGATCTTGGAAAAATTTTATTTAATCAATTTATTTAATTATTTAATCAAAGTTTTTAATTGTAAATTTTTAATTTTGAACGTATTTAATTATAAATAATAAAATTTTAGTTGCTTCCAATTTAAGATGATTAAAAAATTAATAATAATTCTAAATAAGTTGTTAAAAATTAAACAATTTGAAATTAAAAAGTTGACAACTGTTTTTTTTAAATCAAAATAGACGAAATTTATATTTTACAAACTTGATATCTCAGTGATTGAATAATTTATTTAATTTTAAATAAATGCAATTTTAGAGTTCTAATTTTTCATGTTGAATGCTACATTTTTAATTTTTCCCTTTTACAAGTTTTAACTTTGCAATTAAATATGACATCTTTGAATTTAAAGAATATGAAATTAACAATTAAAAAATTGTTCATTTAAAAATATAAATTAGTTTAAAATAACTGAAATTTTAAAGATTTCTTAATATTTTTAATGTTGTCCATTTAAAACCACTTTTTATTTTGAACATTTTTTTTAGAATAATTCAATTTTAAAGGTTTCTAATTGTTTCTTTTTATTGCGGATGTTAAAAATGACGGTGAATTCTTTTGTTAATCTTATAAAAATTTGTCTAATTAATCTTGATGTTAAATTATATTTTATTTATGTAATAACAATTTAAAATTCTAGACTTTCAGACGTTTTCCTTTTGAACATTCAATAAAGTTTTCAATTTGGATTTTCAAATTTTGTTTGCTTCGAATTGACAATTATTTGAATTCAAAAGTTTTCTTTGATTTCTAACTGATTAAATTTTCGAAATTCTGATCTGAACACATTCAATTTTTAATTTTGTAAACTGTTCTATTTTCGAAATTTTAATGTGAAATTATTCAGTTTGAAATAATATTTGTTTTAATTTTCAAACACTTTAAATTTAAATTTATTAAATTTTAAATGCAATCACACAAGTTTAATTCCTTCTAATTCCATTCGAAATATTTTCTTTTTTTCACAATTTTACCCAATCAAAATATTTAAAATTCTGAATGTTTTCATTTCAAAGTCCTTATTTTTTTTTTAAATTTCAAACACTTTAAATTTTAAATTATACAATTTTAAGCGCAATCATACAAGCTCAATTCCTTTTCATTCCATTCGAAACATTTTCTTTTTTTCAATTTTTTTTCCTTTTTTCAAAATTTTACCTAATCTAAATTTGATGAATATGGAACGTTTTCAATTCAAAATTGCGGAAAGTTTTTTTTTCATTTCAAATACTTTCAATTTTAAATTATTCAATTTTAAAAGCTTTCATTCAGAAGTCATACAAGTTCAATTCCTTTTAATCCAATTTGAAATTTTCTCCTTTTTTTCAAAATTGTACTTAATATAAAATTTTTTTATTTGAAACGCTTTTAATTCAAAATCACTCAAAAAATTTCTATTTTTTATTTACAATCAATATTAATTTAAAGTTATTCTATTTTAAAGCTTTTATTCAGAAATCATACAAGTTTAATTCTTTTTCATTCCAACTGAAATATTTTCTTTTTTACAAATTTTACCTCATCTAAAATTTTTTACCTTCGAACGTTTTTAATTAAAAATCGTTGATTTTTTTAAAGTTCAAACACATTCAATTTTAAATTATTTAATTTCAAACGTTTTTATTTATAAATCATAATAGTTCAATTCCATAATATTCACAAATTTGAAATATTCTCCTGTTTTTAAATGTTACCTAACCTAAAATTGTTTAATTTGGAACGCTTTTAATTCAAAATCACTCAAAATGTACATTTTTTTTTAAATTTCAAACACTGTCAATTTTAAATTATTCAATTTTAAATGCAAACATACAGGTTCAATTCCTTTTCATTCCATTGGAGATATTTTCATTTTTTCAAAATTTTACCTAACCTAAAATTGTTTCATTTGGAAGGCTTTTGATTCAAAATCGCTTAAAATATCATTTTCAATTTCAAACAACCTCAATTTTAATTTATTCAAATTTAAATTAAAATTTTCAAAATTACAATTTTTTAAATTTTAAATGCGGTAAGACAAGACTCAATTCCTTTTAATTCAATTTGAAATATTCTCCATTTTTAAAAATTTGAGGTAATTTAAAATTGTTTAATTTGTAACATTTTCAATTCAAAATCGCTAAAAAATTGTTTTTAAAATTTTAATTACTTTAAATTTTTAATCATTCAATTTTAAATACAATCATACAAATTCAACTACTTTTAATTCAATTTGAATTATTCTCCTTTTTTCAAAATTTTACCTTATCCGAAATTGTTTATTTTGGAACGTTTTCAATTCAAAATCGCTAAAAAAATTGTTTTTAAAATTTTAATAACTTTAAATTTTTAATTATTCAATTTTAACTGCAATCACACAAATTCAATTCAATTTGGAACGTTTTTAACTCTAAATCGCTTACAATATTGTTTTATTATTTTATTTCAAACAAATTCAATTCTAAATTATTTAATTTTGAACGAAATCATACAAGTTCAATTCCTTTTAATTCAATTTGAAATATTCCCAATTTTTCAAAATTTTACGTAATTTAAAATTGTTTAATTTGTATCATTTTTAATTCAAAATCGCTCGAAATATTTTTTTTTAATTTCAAACACTTTAGATTTTAATTTATTCAATTTTAAATGCAATAACACAAACTCAATTCCTTTTAATTACATGCGAAATATTTTCCTTCATTCAAAATTTTACCTGATCAAAAATTATTTAATTTTGAACGTTTTTAATTTAAAATCGTTCAGAACATTTTTTTAAAATTTCAAACACTTTAAATTTTAATTTATTCAATTTTAAATTGAATCACACAAGTTCAATTCCTTTTAATTTCATGCGAAATATTTTTTTTCATTCAAAATTTTACCTAATCAAAAATTATTTAATTTTGAACGTTTTTAATTTAAAATCGTTCAAAACTTCTTTTTTCTTTTTTAACACTTTCAATTTTTAATTATTCAATTTTAAGCGCAATCATACGTGTTCAATTTCTTTTTATTCCATTCGAAATATTCTCCAATTTTTTCAAAATTTTACTTAATTTAAAATTAATTTGGAACGTTTTTAGCTCTAAATCGATTAAAATATTGTTTCATTATTTTATTTCAAACAAATTCAATTCTAAATTATTTAATTTTAAACTATTACACTCAAAATAATTTTATTTTTTATTTTCAATATCAATTTTAAATTATTCCATTTTAAATGCAATCACACAAGTTCAATTCCTTTTCAAGCCATTCAAAATATTCTCCATTTTTCAAAATTTCACCTAATTTAAAATTACTTATTTTGGAATGTTTTCAATTCAAAATCGCTCAAAATTTATTTATTTTTTTGAATTTAAAACACTTTAACTTTTAATTTATTCAATTTTAATTGTAATCATTCAAGTTCAATTCCTTTTCATTCAATTCGAAATATTCTCCTTTTTTCAAAATTTTACACAATCTAAAATTTTTTATTATTTTTGTTTCAATTTCTAACACTTCCAATTTTAAATTATTCAATTTTAAAAGCTTTTCTTCGGAGGTCATACAGGTTCAATTCCTTTTAATTCAATTTGAAATATTCTCCTGTTTTCAAAATTTAACCTAATGTAAAATTTTTTAATTTGAGACGTTTTCAATTTATAATTGCTCAAAATATTTTTTTTATTGCAAAAACACTTTCAATTTTCAATTATTCAATTGTGAACGTTTTTATTTAGAAATCATAAAAGTTCAATTCCTTTTCACTCAATTCAAAATATTCTCCTTTTTTCACAATTTTACAAAATCTAAATTTTTTAAATTTTGGACATTTTCATTTCAAAATCCTTAATTTTTTAATACTTTTAAACACTTTCAGTTTTTAATTATTCAATTTTAAACGATCTTATTAAGAATTCATACAAGTTTAATTCCATTTCATTCTATTCAAAATATTCTCATTTTTTCAAAATTTTACCGAATCTAACATTTTTTAATTTGGAACGCGTTCAATTCAAAATCCATTTTGTTTTAAAATTTCAAACACTTTCAATTTTAAGTTATTCGATTTTAAAAGCACTTGTTCAGAAAACTCAATTTAAAATTCAATTTTAAATTATTCATTTTTAAAAGTTCTATTCAGAAATCATTAAAGTTCAATTCCTTTTAGTTCAATTAAAAATATTCTCCTTTTTTCAAAATCTTACCTGATCCAAAATTTTTTAATTTGGAACGCTTCTAATTCAAAATCACTCAAAATATTTTTATTTTCAATCCTTTTAAATTATCCAATTTTAAACGCAATACGACAAGTTCAATTCCTTTGAATTCCATTCGATATATTCTCCGTTTTTTCACAATTTTACCTAATCTAAATTTTTTAAATTTTGAATGTTTTCATTTCAAAATTGTTCAAATTTTTTTAAATTTTAGACACTCAATTTTAAATTATTCAATTTTGAACGTTTTTATTTATAAATCATACAAGTTTAATTCCTTTTAATTCCATACGAAGTATTCTCCATTTTTCAAAATTTTACCTAATTTAACATTGTTTAATTTGTAACATTCGCAATTCAGAATTGATCAAAAATTTTTTTTTTAATTTCAAACACTTTAAATTTTAATAATCACACAAGTTAAATTCTTTTTAATTATATACGAAATATTCTCCTTTTTTCAAAATTTCACCTAATCTAAAATTATTTAATTTGTAACGTTTCCAATTCAAAATCGATCAAAATATTTTTTTTTTAATTTCAAACATCTTCAATTTTAAAATATTCAATTTTAATCGCAGTAAGACAAGTTTAATTCCTCTCTATTCCATATGAAATATTCTTTTTTTTTCACAATTTTACCTAATCTCAATTTTTTGAAATTTGAAACGTTTTTATTTCAAAATCGATCAAAATATTATTTTTAAAAATTTTTAATTATTCAATTTTAAATGCAATCATAAAAATTCAATTCCTTTTAATTTCATACGAAATAGTCTCCTATTTTCAAAATCTAACCTTATCCAAAATTGTTCAATTTGGAATGTTTTAAATTGAAAATCATTATTATTATTATTTTTTAATTTCAGACAATTTCAGTTTATTCAATTTTAAAAGCTCTTATTTAGAAATCATACAAGTTCAATTCTTTTTAAATTTATACGAAATATTCTCTTTCTTTCAAAATTTTACCTAATCTAAATTTTTCAAATTTTGAAAGTTTCTGTTTCAAAATCGTCAAATTTTGTATTTATTTATTTTTTTTATTTTAAATACTTTCAATTTTTAATTATTCAATTTTAAAAGCTTTCATTCAGAAATCATACCAATTCTATTCTTTTCATTACATTTGAAATATTTTCCTTTTATCAAAATTTTAAGTTATCTAAAATAATTTAATTTGGTACGTTTGCAATTCAAAATCTCTCAGAATATATATACATTTTTTTCAAACACTTTAAATCTTTATTTATTTAATTTTAAAAGAAATCATAAAAATTCAATTCCTTTTAATTCAATTTGAATTATTCTCCTTTTTTCAAAATTTTACCTTATCCGAAATTGTTTATTTTGGAACGTTTTCCATTCAAAATTGATAAAAAAAATTTTTTTTTCAATTTTAAACATTTCAAATTTTTGATTATTCAATTTTGAATGCAATCATACAAATTCAATTCCTTTTAATACCATACGAGACATTCTACTTTTTTTCAAAATTTTACCTAATCTAAAATTATTTAATTTGGAACTTTTTCAATTCAAAATCATTCAAAAATATTTTTTTTTTAAATTTCAAACACTTTGAATCTTTATTTATTAATTTTAAAAAAAATCATAAAAATTCAATTCCTTTTAATTCAATTTGAACTATTCTCCTTTTTTCAAAATTTTACCTTATCCGAAATTGTTTATTTTGGAACGTTTTCAATTCAAAATCTCTAAAAAAATTGTTTTTGAAATTTTAAACACTTTAAATTTTTAATTATTCTATTTTAAATGCAATCATACAAATTCAATTCCTTTTAATTCCATACGAAACGTTCTACTTTTTTCAAAATTTTACCTAATCTAAAATTATTTAATTTTGAACTTTCTCAATTCAAAATCATTCAAAAATATTTTTTTTTTAAATCAAACACTTTGAATCTTTATTTATTTAATTTTAAAAGCAATCATAAAAATTCAATTCCTTTTAATTCAATTTGAATTATTCTCCTTTTTTCAAAATGTGAACTTATCCGAAATTGTTTATTTTGGAACGTTTTCCATTCAGAATTGATAAAAACAATTTTTTTTAAATTTTAAACATTAAAAATTTTTGATTATTCAATTTTAAATGCAATAATACAAATTCAATTCCTTTTAATTCCATACGAAACATTCTACTTTTTTCAAAATTTTACCTAATCTAAAATTATTTAATTTGGAACGTTTTAAATTCAAAACCGTTCAAAAAAGTTTTTCAAAATTTGCAACAGTTTAAATTTAAATTTATTCAATTTTAAATGCAATCATACAAATTCAATTACTTTTAATTCAATTTGAAATTTTCTCCTTTTTCCAAAATTGTTTATTTAAAACGTTTTTCATTCAAAATTGCTAAAAAAAATTTTTTTTAAATTTTAAATACTCAAAATTTTAATTATTCAATTTTAAATGCAATCATACAAATTCAATTCCTTTTAATTCCATACGAAACATTCTACTTTTTTTTCAAAATTTTACCTAATCTAAAATTATTTATTTTTGAACGTTTTCAATTCAAAATCACTAAAAAAATTGTTTTTAAAATTATAAACACTTTAAATCTTTATTTATTTAATTTTAAAAGCAATCATAAAAATTCAATTCCTTTTAATTCAATTTGAATTATTCTCTTTTTTTCAAAATTTGACCTTATCCGAAATTATTTATTTTGGAACGTTTTCCATTCAAAATCTCTAAAAAAATTGTTTTTGAAATTTTAAACACTTTAAATTTTTAATTATTCTATTTTAAATGCAATAATACAAATTCAATTCCTTTTAATTCCATACGAAACATTCTACTTTTTTCAAAAATTTACCTAATCTAAAATTATTTAATTTGGAACGTTTTTAATTCAAAATCGTCCAAAACAGTTTTTCAAAATTTGCAATAGTTTAAATTTAAATTCATTCAATTTTAAATGCAATCATATAAATTCAATTAGTTTTAATTCAATTTGAAATTTTCTCCTTTTATCAAAATTTTACCTTATCCAAAATTGTTTATTTAAAACGTTTTCCATTTAAAATTGCTAAAAAAAAATTTTTTTTTAATTTTCAACACCCATCATTTTTAATTATTCAATTTTAAATGCAATCATACAAATTCAATTTCTTTTAATTCCATACGAAACATTCTACTTTTTTTTCAAAATTTTACCTAATCTAGAATTATTTAATTTGGAACGTTTTTAATTCTAAATTGTTCAAAACAGTTTTTCAAAATTTGCAACAGTTTAAATTTAAATTCATTCAATTTTAAATGCAATCATACAGGTTCAATTCCTTTTAATTCAATTTCAAATATCCTCCTTTTTTCAAAATTTTACCTTAACCAAAATTGTTTATTTTGAAACGTTTTCAATTCAAAATCGCTAAAAAAATTGTTTTTAAATTTTAAACACTTTAAATTTTTTAGTTATCCAATTTTAAATGGAACCATACAAATTCAATTCCTTTTAATTCCATACGAAACATTCTACTTTTTTTTACTACTTACTTACTTACTTACGTACTTACTTTTTTTTTACCTAATCTAGAATTATTTAATTTAGAACGTTTTTAATGCTAAATCATTCAAAACAGTGTTTCAAAATTCCCAACAGTTTAAATTTTAATTCATTCAATTTTAAATGCAATCATACAAGTTCAATTCCTTTTAATTCCATACGAAACATTCTACTTTTTTCAAAATTTCACTTATCTAAAATTATTTAATTTGTAACATTTTCAATTCAAAATCGATCAAAAAATATTTTTTTTTAAATTTTGAATACTTTAAATTTTAAGTCATTCAACTTCATACGCTTTTATTTATAAATCAAACAGTTCAATTCCTTTTCATTCACTCGAATTATTCTACCATGTTCAAAATTTTACCTGATCTAAAATTAATTTGGAACGTTTTTAATTCTAAATCGATTAAAATATTGTTTTATTTTTTAATTTCAAACAAATTCAATATTAAATTATTTAATTTCAAAAACAATCACACAATTTCAATTCCTTTTAATTCCATACGAAATATTCTCCTTTTTTCAAAATTGTATCTAATCGAAAATTGTTTAATTTGAAACGTTCTTAAATCAAAATTATTAAATTTATTCATTTATTTTATTCATTTTAAATTATTCAATTTCAAACATTTTTATTTAGAAATTATAAAAGTTCAATTCCTTTTTATTCCATTCGAAATATTTTATTTTTTCAAAATTTTACCTAATCTAAACTTTTCTAAATTTAAACGTTTCCAATTCAAAATCGTTCAATATATTTTTTTAAAATTTCGAAATCTTTCAATTCGAAATTATTAATTATTGGTTCAACAAATTCTTAAATTTCTAATTGAAAAATGTGTTATTAATCGCAAATGCCCTAATACGAAGAATTAGTTGAAATTAATATTTCTAATTAAAAAAATTAACTTTATATGCTTTTATAAAATTAACTTTATAATTTACGAAAAAATAAAATCATACTTTAAACTTGAAATCAGGATAGATTTACTTACAGTTTAAAAAAATCCTTTTTAAAGTTCCCGGTCATTCATGTAAATTTGTATTATTAATATAAAAATAATATGGGGGGGGGGGGGGAGTAGAAAATTAAAACTAATCAC
>JAWWEA010000128.1:0-24679 GCA_035222095.1 Andricus quercuspetiolicola | reverse complement strand
AAGATCGAATTGTTCTGGCTCTATATACATGTCAGATTCTTTATATTCTTTCTTGCGTAAATGCTCTGATGATAAATTGTTAAAGGGGTACTTATTTTCTTGAAGTGCTACTTCGAAAACCCCGCGTATGTCACTAATGAGGCTATTCAATTTGCGAATAACATGCTGAATCTTAGACCTAGGTAATGATGTTATATCATATAGGTCCAATGTAAAATCTAAGAACTGACTTTCTACTTCATTTCGACTAGTCATTTTCAAAGCTATCCACAAGTACTTAAATAATAGGAATTGAACTGTATTAATTTTGAATAGCTTCAACCACCAGAAGCTCCTTAAACATAATGTCTTGGACATTCATACACAGTTTACATGAAAGGGCTTACTCCAAAGAAACAAATTTATTTTTGAAAAAAGAGTTTTTAAGTTTTTCTGGGATGACAGAAATATGTTCATCACAATATCAATTTAAGAAGACGCCACATCACATCCCAATGTCTGTAAATCACACATACTTTAAAGTTCTCTAACGAGCCATCAATGAAGTCACTGGTAACTTTGATCATTTACAACAGGGTATTTTGGGCCTGAATTTATCGAAATTTGTATCTTTTCCTGTTGTTACGTACTCCTCATACAAATCAAAAATTAATTGAAAATCATAACCGCCACTTATGAGAATTTGATAAAGGAGATTGTTTTTTGGATACTCCGCAGTGGCCGAGGCAGGTGTACCTTAGGGATAAAATGAGGGAAACTTTTAGGCTATTTGATGAAGGTTATGAATAAAACGATGACGGGATTTTTTGTGGACAAATGAAATTGGAAATGAAATGTCAGGAAATCCCTGGAGTTCTCTAGTTTTTCACGATAAAATATGCAACAGTTATTGTTGATTTCTTTTTCTCACACTTTACATTAGTCTACAAAGTTGGAGCTGACAAAATGTTAAAAATGGATGCTTAAATAATTATTAGATTATTAAAATAATTGATATCGACGATTCCATAATCCTGTCGTTTTGACAGTTGAGTCAAAATTGTGAAGATTAAGGCAGTTCATTTACTTGTCAAAAGTGATACATTTTGTTACTATTGAAATGATGTGATTATCAAAATAGCTGTTGAGTTATTAATACAAAAATATAAAGAAACAATACGAGAATCTGATGGATTGCCTAGTACATTTGAAGTACCGGTAATATTTAGAGGGTCCGAAACCTTCTAAAGATCAGTCAATACTCTATCAGAAGTAAATCGAAATATTTATTGACTATGGCGATGACTTGGAACCATCACCAGTGGGATATTTTCGTACGTCTCAGGTCTTTGCCTTTTAACTTCTGGTGCAAAATGATTCTTTTCATAATGCTCAAAACCAGATTCAGAATTTACATTACTCACTGTTGCGACTTCGTTTAATTCATGCTTCGAATTATCTGATAATAATTTAAGTTGTTCATGTACATTTTGTTGATAAATTATTTGCGGTTGTTGCATTGATTGCATGAATATTGGCTGACCCGCAGACTGATATTGTAGATGATTTGTCGGTTGTAAAGGGGCTCTGCGATACTGTTGTTGAGGATTCCTAATTGTATTATTACTTATATAAATTGGGTAGCTGGATGATGTAGAAAGGTCTTGTGCAGATAAGAATATTTGTCGAGGCTGGGTATTTTCTGAAACATGAATATGAACTACGTGCTAGTGACGGAGAGTGATATGTGTGTCACGCAAAGCAACAAGAAATGATGTACATAAACAACTGACCATACAAACAGTATATATATTTTTTCTATTTTCATTGCAAAGAAGTAAAAAATATAATTGAATACTATGCATCATTTGTACACGAAACAAATTTTATAAATTACATTGCTTAACAAATAGATGTGCACTAAACCAGTCCAAATCATACGTGTTTAAAAAATATTTTCACCAGCAGATATACGTAAAAGTGGCTTATGAGGATGGTCCGTGAACGCGAAAATACATTGAACAAAACATATAACAAAATGCATTGAAGTCAATTTTTAAGAAGAAGCAACAGAATTAATTTTAGATAAGTAATTTATACATTTAGACATAAATATTTTGTACATATGAATGACGAAATACACTTCCATTTGCAATTGTTCTATGTAACATCATTATATAAGCGATTAAATATTAAGAAAAATGCAAACCAGTATCTTGTACATCAGGAGCAGGAATCGATTTTTGCGACATGTCGGATGAATTCGTTTCAATAATAACTGTTCATAACTGTTCAGGCAAAAAAGATTATGTTAAATAATATGTAGTTTCAATATTCATTTGGATTCTATGAATTTGACAAAATACTTTCTCGTCCAAAAGTACAAAAATCACAAGTGAAGGATTGATTGAAAAAACGTGAAATTTTGATGTTATTTAAATGGTAAAAATATGTACGATTAGGCTCGGCTTCAAAGTGCGCCAATAATTTTTTCTAATTATAATATCATATGTTTATATTGCCGATTCAATCCAATGGATGTGCTCATTGCATCGACATTTTCGGGAAATAAGAAATACCTCAATATACTCAGCAAAACTTTTATTATATATAATAAAAGTTGTGCTGTGTTCATTGATGTATTTTCGAGGTTTCCATGCTTTTAAATTATCTTCACTACTGCACCTTATCAAAAATGTAAAAAATTTTAAGCTAAAAAAATTATATCCTTTTATGTGGTTAAGGCATTATAATAGACTACTTATCTTAATTGTACATCTTCAATCTGTCAGATATACTCTACGTCGTGCTTGAAATGCATAAAAATTTTCTTAATTTTTCCTTTTCAGATTTTTTACTTTTTGATTGTTGTACTTTTGGATGACAGTATATGTTTCAAAATTCTTTGATGTATATAAAAATCACAAAAGTTGATATAAATTGAAAAAAAAAATTTCCCTCTTTTTTTCCACATACGAACTGCATATTTTTTATGCTCCAGATTTGTGAGTATGGTAAACTGAATATGAGGTAAGATTTGTTAGTCAGGTCAACTCAAATGAATTTATAGGAAAAGGGACTTAACACTATAATAATATTTTATCAAATGTTCAATCGATGAAACATAAAGCATTTTTCAGGTTGCTTAACCTACAACTCACCAATAAATTTTATATTTTCTTACCAATAGGGTAGCGTTTATTATTTGCTCAAACAGATGGGGGAGAAGGGTTTCTTATTATTTTCGCACATCACCTCAGAATTCATTCGAAGTTAATTAACACGCACAAATGAAACGTTATCAACACACCACATTGTAACCTCTTGATGTAGGCGATTTTAAGTAATATTTCATTTGCACTTTATAGGTACACAAAATAGGTTATGAAAGATGAATATTTAACTTACCCTTATCGTATTTGATGATTTGAAAATATTTATATGATGCGGAGATTTTTCTTGGAGCACCCCTCTGGATGTTGTACACCGCTGCTTGCAAAACAAAAACACATACGAACACGAAAAAAGGGAAGTCACAGCATCATGGTCGGTAACTGTAAACGCTGGAGTTACCTCCTGAGTCTCGCAGCGACGTTAGAAAGGTTTTAGGCGCCACGTTTGAAAAATTTTTTCCGTGTAGGAGACGGAACATGGATGCCCTGTAGCGAGCTGCAGAATTCCTATCGTGGCATAGGAAAGTGACGGCGTCGCGCTTAAGGCGGCTTTCTGTCACTGTTTGCAAAACAAAAATACACACGAACACGAAAAAAAGGAAATGCACAGCATCACGGCCGGTGATTGTAAACGCGGGAGTTACCTCCTGAGTCTCACTGCGAGATCTACAAAATCCTGTCGGCGCACTAGGAAAAATCTCGACACGGAAGCTAAATCGCAGTTCTAACCTGCGTGTTTTGTTTTGTACTTGACTTTTCTATATTTTCATCGACTGGTGGGTTAGAGTGTAGTCGTAAGCGAAGCGGTTAAAAAGGTTGTCGGCGCCACGTTTGAAAATTTTTTTTGGTGCATAAGTCAGAGGTGAGGAAGGAAAGCCTAAAGAGAGGCAGAGAAGCGCGCGCCTGAGTTAAAATGAGATAGAGGCTCTAAACAGCCAATGATAACGCACCAACAGCGTGTTGTTATGGAATTTATGACCCGTGCGAAAGCAGAAAGTGGGGATGACAGGCATGAGTCATTTAGGGGGTTAGCAAGCTCTTTTTTGTAAACACCCTGAAGGCGATAATTTCTCATGTAGACCACTTTTCAACTTTCCAAACGAAAACTTGAGTAACGGCACGCTCGACAATTCTCGCTTTCTCGAGAGTTCTCTATCTTGCCGTTGGTCCGTAATATATCCTCGCCAATACTGCAACACAGCATTTCTAATTTCTGCAAACTTTTCAGAAGAGACGAAAAACTGGCAGGATTCCAGGGCGATTTGCGTTACGTAGTGTTGTCATTACCCGAGTCGAAATTTAAACCTACATTAAACCTGCTAATTCTAGATAAAACCTGCTTTGAGCCTATTTCATCCTGCACATCCTACTTTGATTATCTTAAAGCCTAAGCATTCCGAATTTAGTCCTTCTTTAGTTCTCCTATAATCTCAATTGTATTTTTCAAGTCCTCCTTTAATCCACCTACAGCCTACCAGTATTTTTCAAGTCCTCCTTTAAGCCTCCTACAACTTCCTAGTATTTTAAAGTCCGCCTGGGATCTGGAACTATGTATTTTTGCGAGGCGCGCATGCGCACTGTCGATGGACACTTACGTAGTTGGAAAAGTAGCACTCTTTTTGTATTATTTACAGAATTTAATAATATTTTTGATAATATACATAATTATATATTATTTAATTATATTCGGTTGTTCATTTTGCTTTATAAAAAGTATTATAATTATAATAACGTAACAGTTTCTTTTTTGGCGGGACGCACGAGCGCAGTGCCGGGGCACGCTTCTGCGCAGCTGTGAGAGTGAAGTACACGTCAACATTACTGGAAGCAAAAGAACAGCCATTTTCACAACGTTCGTTTGCTATATCGCATTGTTTTGTGAGCTGTGTGTAATTGATTTTCCAGTAAAGTTTTTTTATTTCTAATGTCACGAAAAAAGTCGGCCCTTATTTGGTGGTTAAACAGTGTTCATAAAGACATCATTGATTTATTTACATTTCCAAAAAATCAGCGTAGTGTCAACTCAATTTCAACATTGGTTTGGAATGAGCATTAAGCTGGCAATAAAATAAAGGCCCAGGCAAAGATACTAGCAATACATGGTAAGTCCGATCTCCTCTTAGATAATTGCACACATGTATATAATTATGGCATTTGTTATTAAAATGTGAACCAAAATTCTAAAAAAAAATCCAAATATAAGGCTACTACGGTACATCTCCATTCCGTCTCTAAATAATTGCATAATTTTCAGAGGATCCGTTGTTTCTTGAGCGGATACCCATGACTGCTGATGGAGAGATCATCGATCCAGGAAATAAAATTCTCGCCAAAGAAATTATTGACGAAAAGAAGAGTATGGACCAGTAAAATAAAGTACAGAAAGGCCTAAAAAAGCACACAAAAGAGAGATGGAAAATACGATCAAAAACGACTGCTCAATCGCTCCTATTTGCAGTGAACCACCGCCAAAAAGACAACTGTGCAACACCCAATCCAAAAAGATGACACAATTGGATCAACCAATATCTGTGCTTCAACCTCAGTAAAAGCTTATCAACGCTGCTCAACTATTAAATTTTATAAATAGAGGTTCTGATGCTCCAACTTGAGAAGAAGTTGGCAGAACGCTAGAAGAGGGTAACAGGCAGGAGAAGAAATTTCGATTCTGCGTCAAGAAGCAGTAATGACTTATCTGAATCTGAAGATGATTTATCTGATGTACAAAATTATGAAGGTACAATTCGAGCCATGTCAGCTACAATTAATGAAAAAGGTAAGTCTTTCGAATAAATTTGTGTCGTAATCAGTGCAATTGAAAGTGTTGGAAATTGAAAAAAATTTGAACAGAAGCTCTCAAAATTAACAAATGTCGAACTAAAATTTTGACAACGGGAAAATTTCCTTAGAAAGGATTTAGTTGTATGCTTTCCAATTAGAACCGCTTAATTATTTAAAACCTTTTACAAAGAAATTGAAATCGTTTCAAATTTCTTAAATTCTTGAAATCTTTCAAAAGTTTTAAAATCTTTTCGAAATATTTTGGAATCTTTAAAATCTTTCTTGAATCTTTATTTGTGAAATTTTTGTGTTCGTTTGAAATCATTAAAATCTTCTAAGATTTGTTGAAACTTTTTTAAATCGTGTGAAATCTTTTAAATGTTTTGATATATTTAAAAACTGGTGTACTGTACCCTTTTTGAAATGTTTAAAATTCTTGCAATCTTCTGAAATGTTTATGAAAGTTTTGTGAAATTTTTTGCATTCATTTGAAACCATTAAATTATTTGAAATATTTTACAAAAAAATTGAAATACTTTCGAATTTTAAAAATCCTTGAAATCTTTTAAAAGTTTAAAAATATTTGTGAAATATTTTGAAATCTTTAAATTTTGTTGAAACCTTTTTAAATCGTATGCAATCTTTCAAATGTTTTGACATATTTAAAATCTGGTTCACTGTACCCTTTTTGAAATCTTTAAAATTCTTGCGTTCTTTCGAAATCGTTATAAAATTTTTGTGAAATCCTTTGTATTCATTTTAAATCGTTAAATTATTTGATATCTTCTGTAATTTTTTTTTTAAATTGTAATCCTTTCAAATCTTTGAAGTCCTTGACATCTTTTAAAATTTTTTAAATCTTTGTGAAATTGATGTTGAAATTGTTTATATTGGTGGAGAATAAATTAAAAACTTATAGAATTATTAACAATATTACATTCCGTACATTGCAATCTATAAAATAATTAGTACAGTCTACAAAAACCGCCTTGAAATCTCTTTATTTATTCTGCAATGAACAACGGAGAACATAATATTATAACATATAACATTACATATTATGTGTGATTACATAGCATAGTGTACACCAGATTACAACCGTGATTATACTCTCGTAAACATATTATGTTAATAAAATTTATTCTTATTTATATTAATGTTGATATATCACAAATTTAGGACTCGTCAGTGACGGTTGGAATAGTGATGGACATGCCCCTTATTATGAGTCAACTAATCAAGGTTTAGAGAAGAAATGGATGCACCTTTAAAAATATCTGTATTATTATATTTGTGTTATGTGTTCTTCATATCAATTATTTAATCACTGTTCTTAACGCTTTTAAGAAATAAATTTAGTTCTTTTTTATAATTCAAATGTCTTTCTGGATCAAATATAATTAATATTTCAGTTTTAAATAAGCGCGCAAAAAAACTCAATTACGCATGCGCAATGCATAGGTAGGACATGCAGGCTTAATGTAGGATCTAACGACATCCTACTTTAAGACTCCAAGGTAGGTGAGGTAGGACATGGAGGTTCTAATTACAGTCTACTTTAAGCCTACAAGTGGAGAAAATGGAAATATGTGCCACTTGGGAGGCCTTAATTAGTATGTAAATGTACAGGAATAAGTCCTCCTTATAGCCTCTTTAAGCATACGAAGCTTTAGACTTTTGAGGCTTAAAATAGGGCTAACATTTCGACTCGGGTAATACGATTTTTTCGCTTTCAGTGGCGATGTTGCAGTATTGGCGAAGATATGTTTAAAGTGTGCCCATTTTTAGTTCATAATTTCAAGTTTTACTGATACGTATCGCCTTCGGAATTCATGAACATTTAATAAATAAATAAATATACATTAATTTCGCTAGAATTTAGCATTATTCGTTATTCATTAAATTTAATAGCAGTTATGACATTCTTATCTATATTCTTTTGGTTAACAAAAAACGTTCGACTTACAATTTTTCGAAATTTATAACATAAATATCCACTTGGCTGAATTAAACATCAGTTTGCGAAACATAAAAGTATGGTTCATATTAATAATAATAATACAATTAATGAAAATAATATTGAAGAGTCTTTAATTGCAAATAATCCAAATTAAATGACTTATTCTTGTAAATATTAAAACTTGAAAAAAAATGCTACGCGCTGTGCAGCGCGCGTCTCTTGGATCTCACGCTTCGCGCTCGGATATTTATTTTTTCCACTTGGAATGCTTCCATGAAACTCCATCATAAACATCTGTTTTAGATCCCAGTGTTTACATGCGACTTCATATTCTGGATTTTCTACGTAATTAAATATAGTTAAATATTAAGTTGCTCAAAGCTCTATAGGCTTTGAGGTACACATTTTCATCTTGGCACTCGCGCTGTGCGCTCGATTTTTGGCAGACATTTTTGAATGTGTATTTACTATCTGAATTGACTTACAATAAAATACTGCAATCTTTTCTTTAGAATTCTTCCTCATCTCGCGTTATTATGCTGAAAATAGGATTTTTCTTTTCATATTATTTTTTATGGATAAAAGAAAACATCCTAGAAGTCTTCTCTTAGATTTTCTACATATCTCGCGTCTTTTGGCTTAATATTAGAATTTTTAATTTCTGCATATCAGTTATGATAAATAAATTAATGAATTCTGTCAAAAAATAGTTCAAATAAATGTTGAAGGAATTTTTAAATGCTGAAATTCCTCTAAAAACTTTTCCTCGTATTTTTCGTCGTTCAGCTTAAAATTTAAAATTGCTATTTTTTCATAGTATTTTCGATAAATAAAACCAAACTGACATATTGAAACCTATCAATAAACTATAATTCATTCATTACTTTCTGAGATTTTTTCCCTTATTTTGCGCTGTTTGGCTGAAAATTTGAATTTTCGATTTCTTTCGTAGTATCTTCGGAGAAATAAAATATCAAGTCTTACAAAAAATGTCTGAGAGAAAAATGAGAGGTCCTTTGAAAAGTTATAATTTTCCTCAAAGACTTTTTTACTTATCTGTCGTCGTTTGGATTAAGATGGAATATTCGATTTTTGGATAGCATTTTTAATGGATAAAACCAAAATTTTTTTTCAAAATTTGAAATATTTACATTGGGAAAGAATTGCTTTAAATAAATAATTAGTATAAGATCGATAAAACTAATTATTTGGTCACAAAATAGACTTTTGAAGTGAAATGTGAAATAACTACTCTAAATTCACTCATCAAAAAGATTGGTCGAATTGAAATTTAAAGGAAGGAATACCTTTTTATATTAGGAATATCAATTTTTCTCTTTGAGGAAAAAGAAACTTCTTTATACAAAATACAAATTTCCAATAACTATGTGTTTGCTAAAAGCTTTTGAATACTTAAATTCGAGCTAGAATCAGATCCTGAGATCTGAGAATAAGGTAATAAGTTAAGTATAAGTATAGTTATTTTGCTTTTATAGTTATATAAATACAATTTTTCAGAGATTCTGGAAAATATTTTGAATAAATTATATTGTTTTGAAATAAAATATACTATATACATATTAGAAATACTTCATAAATAATCTTTGACAATCTTTGCCAATAAAAAAAAGACGAGAAAATTTTTTGCAAAGCCTGAAATGACCAGGAATTTTAAGTAAGGATTTAAAGTATAAATTAATACAAGTAGGTATTCAAAATAGTTTTAAAACAAATAAATTCGAAAAAATAAAGTTATTCATTTTCAAAAATTATGTACAGTATTCCGTTTATAAAAGATATAATGTCATTTCCAGCTTCGAGGGATAAAAAGACAGTGATGACGTAATAAATATTTGCACTTCGCTTATTGAGGCGCCAGACGCCTCCTCGGGGTCACTCTAAAAAAAATTGTTCACAAACTTAAACTTTAGTTTAGACCATTTTGTTTGTTTAAAAGAGGTATGAATAAAATAAAGTTTATTAAAATAAGTGAGAAAAAGAAGAGAAATGTTGGAGAAAAAGTTACAAGTCGAAGTTCGTTAATTCGTTTAAAAGAAAAAAAAATTGCCTGAAGGGCGAAACCCGAAAATGAATTCATTCGTTCCGCGAAAGCTCTACGTATCCCGCTATTTCATTTTACAATGACGCTAAGAATGTAATTTAAGAAAGCTCAACGGAAATGAATAAAAATTTATATAGGGAAATTTGCTGAAACCTAGGAAAATGCTTCGTAATTTAAAACATCATAATATTACTTGATAAATATTCTCGAAGATTCACACAAAAATCTGTAATTCAGCAACAAAATTGTCTCAAACCTAAACCACTTAAAATTTGTTCAAGTCCTGTAATTCGTTTATTTTCAATGTTATTTTTTATAATTTAAACCAAAAAGACGCATCCTGGTATGAAGTGGTTCTGAGAAAATTTTTAGAAATAATTCAGGCGAAAGTTCTGTTAAATAAAATCGTTTTTCCAAAAAAAAATTTTCGTATTTTTGATCTTACTTTTTACGATTGAAACAAAAGCTACTCGTACCATCTGAAAATGATTACTAACAAATTTGGAGAGCCTTTCTGAGTGAATAACTTTTGTATATTAATTTTTTTATACCTGTGTCGTTCTTCAAAAAATTTTATTTTTTCATTTCTAATAATATTTTTCACGATTTAAACAAAAACTAAGCGTTCCATCAAAAAATGATTAAAAACAAATTTGCAGCTGTTTTTTGGGTGAACAACTTTTGTTTAATTATTTTTATCGTAGCTCGTGTTGTTTGTTTCTTTTTATGACTTTTTGCATATGGTGCGTTTTTCGGCTTAAAAGTTTCATTTTCGTTTGTTTCTTTGAATTTTGCAAATGCTGCAACTATAGTAATGTCCATTTTATTGAAAAAGGTCTTAAGGTATATCTCGAGTGCTTACCAGGAAGAGAAATAGGAATAGGATGCCGAGAAAGGTGACGACACAATAAATAGGTAGACCGATAATTAATACAAAACATTTAGTACCACTTACAAATGAAATAGCCGCCAGTTCGTAGTGGAGAACTAGTCGTTTAGGATTGTCCGCTTAGATGTTCGTTAGTTCCCGGATGACGAGCGGGCAAAGAGCTGCTGGAGTGTCCCGCAACAAGGGACTCGAGGATGATTCGAAGGCGTTAAGGCCATAACCAAGATGATTGGAGAACTAATTTCAAATCTTGGACGATCATTTCTTTGATGTATTGAAAGGGGTTTGTTGTTGTGCTGTGTTGTTCCTTCGATCGCTCCTTCAATTTTTTCAAGATCCTCACGGCTTTTAAATGCTTGGAGAATAGGTTTGTGTGGATGGTAGCGGATATCTTGCTCGGTTGCGTCAGCTAGGCGTTTGCGTAGCCAATCCCAGCCTCGGCATTTTAGGAGGTGGTATTCGAATGAGTCTATTTCGGTTTTATTTTGACATAGGTAGCACTTGATTTCTTCCATTTTTCTGAAAACAAGAGAAAAAAATGGGGGTTCTTACTGTCTGGTTTTTGTCTTTTTGGAGTCATTTTTATTGGTTTTTGTCTGAGTCTTAATAGTTTTAATTATTTCTTTTGGTTCTGAAGTTGTATTGTTAGTGCTATTGATTCATTGTATTTTGACATTACTTAAATCTAAATTATTCTAATCTAAGTTCGTTAGTTTTTGTGTGCTCATGTACCATTTCCTAATTTGAGGTCGTTTATGTTCCACTCTGCGATGCTCGTTCCTTTCAGGTTTCTCAATTCGTAGATAGTTGGGAAAATTTTCTTTTTAATGATAAATGAACCTTCATATTGGTCATATAATGTACCTGCCTTTTTATCTGCTTTATTAGATAGTTTGGTTACCCTCTTTAAAACCCTATCTCCTTTTTTAAATTCTACCGGTCTTCTCCTCAAATGGTAAATGTTAGCTTGTCTTTCGTTATCATTATCTAAATTTTCTTGAACCTCTTCTTTTATTATTTGTAATGTTCTTAATCTGGCCGTCCATTTATCGACGCTTTGGAATTCTATCTCGCTATCGGTTTCTAAATTTTTTCTTAGGGATAGAAGTGGCTCCAATTCACGGCCTAGATTTATGAACGCAGGGGTAAATTGAGTTGATGAATTTTTACCAGTCTCGAGTGCAAATTGTAGATCGTCTATGTGTTCGTGCCAGGTGGAGTGGCCATTATCTAAGTATGTTTTGATAATTCGTTTAATTGTTCGATTATAAGAATTGGTTGGGTTTGCTTGGGGGTAGTATTTTGTCGTTTTCGTGTGCCTAATACCGAATTTTTCTGTTAATTCTCTTAGTGTTTTCTTTACAAATTCCGTGCCATTATCGGTGTGGCGAATCCGCGGTGTTCCCCAACGCGAAATGACACACTTATGGAATTCTCACTTTATAGTTGTTCCGTTAGCTTTTCTAATCGGTATTATTCCTACCAACTTTGTAAATAAGTCTACAAAAACTAAAATATATTGATTCCTTCTCTTTTTAGAAATCGGTAATGGGCCCATGATATCTGCAGCAATCATGGTCCATCGTTCTTTCACGATTCTTTTTCCCATTAGCCCTATTTTCGGTTTATTACTCGGTTTGGTTCTCTGACAGACTTTACATTTTTTTACATAATTAATTATCTCTGAATATAGTGGAGTATCAGTCATCTATTTCGTTGTCAATGTCTGCTTTTGGTTTTTCTACACTACAAGCTAATGCGAACGCTATATTTTTTGTTGGTTCTTCTGATTTTCTAAATTTTTGTATTGCATTACGGCTAGGCATTCTTTTTCGGATGCCCAGTACCGAGATTCTGCGCCCTTCAAACTTCTACTCGCGTAAGCTATCACGCAATTTATGCCGTCGATTGTCTGCGTAAGTACGGCTTCCAACCCCGTGTTACTCGCCTCGGTTTCGAGTTGGGAGGGTTGCGTAAAATTTGGGCATGTTAATATTGGCGCTGGCGTTAAAAGATCTTGAATTTTCTAGAAAGCTTCATCTTTTTCTAATTCCTAATCCCATGTTTTATCCTTTTTAAGTAATGTATTCATCTGTTCTATTATTTCGTCAAAGTGTGGGATAAATTTCCTGTACCAACTTGCCATCTCTATTATGTGCTCTAATTTTTCAATATTCTTTAGTTTGGGGAATTCTAGGATTGGTTGAGTGTCTTCATGGTACACTTAGGGTCATCAAAATTTTGAGTTGCTATTACTACGTCATCTAAATAACAAAAAATATTTGGCTTTAAATCTGGAGTGACAATTTTATTCATCAGTCTCTGGAAAGTCGCTGCAGCATTGGTCAAACCAAATGGCATCCTTTTAAATTTATACATGCATTTTTGCAGGGACTGTAAAAACTGTGATTCGTTTTGAATTTTCGTCTAATAGAATTTGTAAATAAGCTAACTTTAAATCAATTTTAAAAATGAATTTTGCTGATCTCAAGGTGTCGAGGATTTTTGTCATGGGCGGGATTGGATAGTTGTCTTTTTTTGTAATATTTTTGACTTTTGTAAAGTCTAGACACAATCTGTAATCTTTTCCTGGTTTTTTGATCATGACTATAGGGTTCGACCAATCAAAGAAAGAGGGTTCTATTACATCCTGTTCTAATAATTTATCGACTGTTTGATAAATTATTTCTTTAATTTTTGGGCTCACGTGGTAGTATCTTTGTTTTATGGGATCGTGGCCTTGCACGTCGATTTTGTGTTTTGTTAAGTGTGTCGCCCTATGTTCTTTTCCCTGATCTTTCTTTATTTTATTTTCTAAAAGTTTCTCTAATTGAGGTTGTTGGCTTTCGTTAAACCCGATAATACGATATAAGGTATACATGGAAATCCGAATGGTGAAAATGGAAATCGATTTCTGTATGGTTTTTTATCCTGGTTATTTTGATTTTGGTTTCCGTTTTGGTTATCCTTTTAGTTGTTCTTGTTTTCCTTTAAATATTTATTATTCTCCGAATTATTTCTATCCCCGTTATCGTTGTTACGCTTTTGTTCGCTCTTATCATCAATTTTAGGTTCTGTAATCTGTAAAACTTGCCCTCGAATTTTGGATTTGATTAGCTCAGTTTCCCATTCTTTATCTAAGTCCTCTAGTTGCTCAAAACTTTCGAAATCGTTCCTCTTTATGTACATTTTGTATTCTATTCTAAGGTTCTCGTAAGCTCCACGCAATTCCCATTCGCGGCTTTTTCTTGGGTACAATTTTGTGAATAATTTCCTGATTTCAGGCAGATAATACTGTATGTCTTGGGTTCGTTTATGGTTGAAAAATTTAATTTTTTGTCTTATTTCCTCTAAAAAATTTTCATCAATATAAGCGTCACCAGGGAGTCCCCCCACCCGGTATCCTACGGAAGCATACCCTAAATCACTCCCCACCCCAACATTCGAAAATGAACCTGACATGTCAGTAAAGGTTAATAGAAAGATTGAAAACGAAAAAATTAAAAATAAACGTGGGATTAAAAAAGGAAGAAAATAGGACAACAGAGACTAAACCGAACTTCGGAGTTAGTATTAATCTCAAAAGTACAAGAGAGCTTAACAAGATCAGCCAAACTCAAAGTGTTCTCCAAGAATTTTCATATATTTTGCACCAATCTCTTGCTTCTCCAATTAGTAGTGCATCTAAATTTTCTAAAATGGCACGGTCGTTGATTTTGTAACCCCTTCTTAACCTTTTTAATTTGTCCAAGAAGTGCGCGAAAATATCTTCTTTATTGTTTCGACATTTGATTGGCCAATGGCTCATAATTCGAAACGGCGTTTGTATCATGCCGAAAGGAAAATAAGTAGCTGGAATTTTTTTGTCATTTGCATGATTATCAAATTCGTAATCTGAGGCTGAGTTATTATTGTGTATTCGTGAACGTCTGTTTGACATGTCATTAGTTGTCGAGAGTCTACGTCGTTTGTTTTGTTTCTGTCCTCTAAAGGTTCGCTGTCATCGGAGTTTTGCCACTTTAAATTGTTATTTCTCAATCTACTACGGTTTTCAATATTATTGTATGAAAGTTGAACGGGTTCTTGTGAATTCTCTCTTAAATTAAATTGGACGGAATATCTGTTATTAGATTCATTTCTATTTTTCCTGACATTTGGTTCAATTATTCTCTTTCTGTGTTCAAGTGACCTATTTTCTGTTGAGTATATATAATTCCTAAATTATTTGCCCTTTTTTTTTCTTTCTTTAAAAAATATTTCCTTTTGTTTGTCCATAAATTCATTGAACTCTATAGTTTCTAAAAGCTCGTCAGTTTCAAAAAGGAACCGTGTGTTGTTTTCCGAAAAGGAATCGCATTCACAAGTTTCGTTGTTTATTTGCCTCGAATTGTTTATTGGGTCTGACGCGCCTAACACGGGTAAATTTTCTTTGTCCCAATAATATGTATTGTTTTCTAGGTCGCATGTTTTGTTTGGAATTTGATCGGTGTCCTGGTATGGAGGTTGATTATTTTTGCTTTAAGTTGTTTTGGTGGTTCCTGATTGAGTCAATCTATCTCTGTCTATTATATTGCTATTAATTGGGGTTTCCAGGTTTTTTCTTACGAAAACGCTACCGCGACCTATCGACCTATTGATCAGTTTTAGTATAGCTCCCTTACTTCTGTGTGATTCGTTATTTGAATCGATGTTTTAATTCGGAAGTGAGGCGGCACCTTCCAGGTCGAGGTTATCATGGTTGCTTTCCGTTACTTTTGAATTTTCTATTTTGTTTTTGATTGTGCCCGATCTGAGTTTCATTTATGTTAAAATCGTGTTCACTATGTACAACGCGTGACCTTACCGCGAGCAGTTAGGATGCGTGTTGCGTATGGGGGTTTGTTTTCGCGCTGCTAATTCCCGACATGTTGAGCGGTTGGGATTTTCGATAAGCGCGAAAATCTGTGCTTTTCTCTTTAGGTGTTGACCTCTCTTTGTCGACTCCTAGTATTTAGAAAATTTTACTTTCCAAGGGTCGGGATTCAACCTGAGAAATACAACTCTTCACTTTTTCGAATTTATTATTCAGCTTTACACCCGATTCTAAATTATTCTTCTTTAAATATAGATTAACCTCAACTTAGTTTACAACTGGAAACTTTCTTTAAAACTAGTTTCCGGTTTTGGTTTAGCTTATTATTTTATCGCATTAAAATTTGAATTTGTGGGATATCCTGTGAAACCCTTTGTTTATGAGATACGTCGCATGATATTATGCGGTACTCGCAAGGATGCTTCAGTGCGCGTACGAGCCTGTTTGCCCGCGCGAAATATTTATTTTGTCCGGTTGAAATATTTAAGCTAAACCTGAATGAATTATAATTTACATTTTTGGTTTTCCTTTTTCATTATATTTTACGCACTATGATTATAATTTTTGGAATCTGATTCTAGCCTTCCCAATATACATCATTCTTCCGAATTTTTCGTTTTCGGTTTCGTTATTTCTGTATTACGAAAGTCAACATTTTAAGCCTAAACGATTTGACTTAATTTTTTCGAAATTTCTAATTCGAGACAAATCCCCGATACTGATTATATTTTTTAACAAACTTGACCAATTTCGCTCATTTTCTTGGCAAAAACTTTTCGTTCGTTTCCGAATTTTTTGTTCACTTTTTCAGTCCCGAACATGACAATTTCTTTCATTAGCGTCACGTAGAGCATATAAAGAACACATACATGGTAAATATGAAAAAGCAAATTACACAGCATGGTAAATAAATCAGATCATCAGTATAACATTATCAATAAATTCGTATATCAACAGATCATAAATATTGCAGGAGAAATTTATATGGCTGGCATTAGGCGTGAGGATCAAATAACATGCGAAAAAAGTTGAAGAGTAAAGTCAAGTAAAAAAAAAAAAGAAAAAGTGTTGATTTCAATCTGTGTCTCTTTTTCTCGGCTGGTTAGGATTTTTCAGGATGTGAGGTTGATTTTTTGGTTCGGGCACCAGGTGTAGCAAAAGCGCTTACTAGGAACGGAAATAGGAATCGGATACCGAGAAAGGTGACGACACAATAAATAGGTAGACCGATAATTAATATAAAACATTTATTACCACTTACAAATGAAGTGGCCGTGATAGCTAGTTCTCGGATGATGAGCGGGTGAAGAGCTGCTGGGTTGTCCCGCAAAAAGGGACTCGAGGATGAGTGGAAGGCATTAAGGCCATATCCAAGATGATTGGAGAACTAATTGTGGAAGCACCAACCTGGTACTAAGCGAAAGCACTGCTTTTAGTTTTAACAGTCGACTGGGAGCCGAACGAACAGAGACTGATTAACAGAGCGTCGCTTCGAGGGTTCTCGGTCCCCTCGGGGGGTTCCGTTATATCTCGTATGCAGCCCGCTAAACCTTCCGCACAGAGCCGTGCCGAATGGTTTGAAATGTAACGATTCAGTTACAAAGGATACATTTTTCGTCTCCCGGATCACTATTAGTAGCCGTACATCGAACTTTTAAATCTTAAAAAAAATGTTTTCAACCATTTGGAAAATGCTTTAACTTTTTGAATTTATATACAAAATAGCCGGCTAACGAACCTGACCTTCAGTTTCTGACACTTAAAGAGCGTACCAAAGGCCAATCTAATAAAATAATTCTTTCAGAAGTTATCGTGTTCACAGGCATACATATACATGCGTAAAACATGCTTTTCGGGACAGTAGGACAGTAGGACCCCATGTTGAGGTTTGGGTTCGGTTTTGACCTTCGATTCATAGCGACGCTCTCCGAACGTAAATAGTAAGGGCCGTGTCCTAATGTTGCGCAACGTGACGCAGTTACCAGCTAGACCGTTAGGGTACTGCGTCATATCGTTATGCTACTATTTTATTACGCATGAGTGACCACGGCACGTCCCCCTGTGGCACCTCTCATCCGAAGCTGTGGCGCCGCGTAATTCTTGGAAAACACATAGTGGGGTTACTGTACTCTGGGTCCGACTGTATTTCAATTTATAATGATTATTTTAAATGAGCAATTGTAAAACAATTTAATTTTTGAGGTCCTGAAACTTAATTCTTTTCGCTTCAAAAGCAAGGAGATCGAAAATAAATTTCACTTTTTTTTAAACTGAGGATTCTTTTTTTTACTGAAATAAAAGTTTAGGTTTCTTTCTTAAATACCTTTGGGTTCAAAAATGGACACTATTGCATTTTTTACTGTAGCTTCATGACAATTTTTGAAAAATAATTGAATTTTAATAAGTAATGGCTTATTTTTTCAGGAAAATATTCTCTACAACTCTATTGTTTGCAATTTTGAAAGCGAAGGGTCTAGTGGAGTAAGTATAATAAAAATGCCCCTAAGGCTTTTTGGGTCCAAATACGATCTGTAGATGGCCTGTGGGGGTGGAAAACTTTGCACTAAATTTCAGCACCCTAGCTGGCATATTAACTCTACTACCCCTAATAATGTAAGTTTCCAAATTATTCTTCTTGTTTCTGTGAATATTGTTTATTTTTAAACGACAAAAATTGAGGGCAAATGGCACGTTGAGAAGCACACATAGAAAAAGGTTTAAGTTATTTTAGCGGGAAATTCAAATTTTAAAAAATTCGGAAATAGTTGAAACCTTTTTTACATTCTCATCCTAGTGAAAAGGTATTGGGTTTATGTAAAATTTGACTTACTCTGTTTTCATCAAATTTCCACGTTTTGAGACTCCCTGCGCCATAAGAAAAAACTATTTTGACGAAGGTGTCTGTACCTCTGTCTGTATGAATGTGTGTCTGTCTGTATGCTTCAGGCGCGATAACTTTTCAAAGACTAATCAGATTGGATTGAGCACACGTTTTTCAGGCATAAAAAAGGACGAGTTATGACGTTTTTAAAATCTAAAAAAAACGAAAATGAACATTTTAAGACAAAAAAGGCACGATATGAAAAAAATTGAAGAGATGAAGAACGTTGCTTTCTGAAATCCCTACAATATTATCATAACAACTTCTTGAATTGTCTTGAAAAGTCAAAAATTCACATTTTTACCCCACAAAAGACAATGAAAAATTTGATTTTTCGGTCAAACTATGCAAGATGCAAGATAAGATGAATAGACAAAAATTTTGCAATTGCAAAAGACCCACAAATTTGTGGAGAATCATTTTTTCATAAGATGCATTGTTTTTGTTTTAATCGTGAAAAATGACATTACAAAATAAACGAAAAATCAAATCCGATAATCAGATTGGATTGAGCTGTGGCACACGTTTGTAAGGCACGGAAAGACAGGACGACTTCTTTAGCCAGATATTTTGAATGAAAATTTAAGAAGTTAGAGCATTCTCAACATTTTTGAGACCATTCTTTCTTTAATAGATTTATTGCTTTCACGATGATCCATTATAATAAAAAGATGTGTTTCGGGTTTCAAACGTATGAAAAAAATATGAATCTTGACGGCGTTTCGTCAACATTGCAGTTCACTTCTTCAGGGCTAACCTGAAACTGAAGTTTCAGGTTATGTTGTTCTTATATGTACTCTTTGCGATCCCTCTGATTGGCCAGAGCGCCCCGTCATGGAGACTGGTTGAACCGGACTGACCAATCAAGTCCTTTTTGAAAAATTCGACATGACGGAAAGGCAAATCAGATTGGTATTATATCCTTTATCCCTATTGATGCTTTTTGGGGTGTTTTAAGATTTCGATCACTTCTCTATGTTTTATTGGAAACTTATTGTACGTTTTTGCGATGGCAGTCATTTTGTCAAATAAAATGTTATGTCCTGTATCGATATGATACTCAGCTAGTATCGATTGCGTGAATTGTTTAAGCCTGACTTTACTCTGATTTTTCCTTGTACGTTGGCTTACCGCTCTCCTGGTTTCTACAACATAGACTTTGACACAAGAGCCAGAGACTTTATATACTCCGAAATCACTGTGAGGTGCCTTTTTGTCTTCAGGGTCGTTTAGAAGTTATGTTGTTTTTGCAGGTGGTTTAAATATGGTTTGGATGTTGTGTTTGTTCAGAATTCTCCCTATTTGTTCTGTGATACCATGGATGTACGGTAGCATGGTAGTCGTTTTTCTCTCTCTTTCTTTAGTGGGCTGTGTTGACTTGTTGTTTTGAGTGTATTTTCTTATGGCTTTAACAATTTGTTTGTTTGTGTGATTGTCCTGTATTCAGATTTATTTAACGTTTTGTAATTCCTTTTCTAAGTTATCTTTATTTGTTATGGAGACAGCTCTGCATACAAGGGAGTTGATGACCAATTGTTTTTGAGATGGGTCGTGGTGAGAGGAGGCATGTAGGTATGAAGGAACACGAAAGTAAAGTCAGGCTGAAATATTTCACGCAATCAGCACTAGCTGAGCATCATATCGAAACAGGACATAGCATTTTATTTGACAAAATGATCGTCACCGCAAAAATATACAATAGTTTTCCAAGAAAACATAGAAAAGGAATCGAAATCTTAAAACACCCTATTAACATCAATAGGGACAATGAATATGATAACAATCCGACTTGGCTTTCCGTCCTCTCGGGTTTGTCAAAAAGGACTTGATTGGCCAATCAGGTTCAACCAATCTCCATGATGGGGCGCTCTGGACAATCACAGGCATTGTAAAGATTACACATAAGAACAACATAACCTGAAACTGAAGTTTCAGCTTAGCCCTAAAGAAGTGAACTCCAGTATTCACGAAACTTCGGCAAGATTCATAGTTTTTTTATACGACTGAAACCCGAAACACATCTTTTCGTGATTCTTTTTTTATTTTGAAAATTATATTTACGGCTGTGTGTAGTACTTGCAAATTCGAACAATTTATCCTGACAACTATTTTCGATGAAAACAAAATTATCAGAGAATTATCAGAGGGCATTTTCAAAATATACAAAACAAACAAAAATGAACATCTTAAGCCAAACAGCACACGATATGAAAAAAAAGTCAAGAAAAGGAGCAGGTTGATTTTTGAAAACCTCAGAAGATTATCGTGAAAACTTCTTGAATTTCCTCGAAAAATGGAAAATTTAAATATTGACCCTACAAAACATAATGAAAAATTCCATTTGTCTTTAAAAGTATGCAGGATACATAAAAAGATCAATTGACAAAAATTGTGGAATTGATAAAGATCTACAAATTTGTTGTGATTTTTTTTTATAAGACGCATGGTTTTTGTTTTAATAGTGAAAAATGACATTACAAAATAAACAAAAAATCAAATTTTTACATTCTCATCGTAATAAGAAGGTATTGGTTTTATTGTAAAATTTGACTTTCCTGGTTTTCATCAAATCTCCATGTTTTGAGAAACCTTTAGTCAGAAAAAATTATCTTTACGAATTTGTCTGTCTGTAAGTATGTCTGTCTTTGCCATTAACATAACCATAAGCAGAGTTAACATAACCTAAAAATACACAGAAATCACTGCTGCACATGCTAGAAATTTCAGCGTCCATACATCATTTACTATGGTCAGTACTTTGGAAAATTTGGAGAGGAGTCCTTGGGGAAATTTGCGTGCTGTGTGATGAGGAAATTTGATAGGGAGTGAGACTTAGACAATAAATAGAGCGCCCTATGTCTAATTCAAACTTTTAAATGTAAGAAATATTTGTTATAAAAATAAAATTATTTTTAAAAATCGCAACTAAAATTATTCTATACCAATAATGTATGAAAATGAATTTGATAAATGTTTCTATTTCTGATATCTATATACATTATTTATTTGGGCGAAATAATGCTACTTGAAATTATTGCTGGATTTGGGGATTCGATAGTATTTGAAATATAAGAGAAATAAATGATTAAACATAAATGAACAAATAACTTTGCCAAACAAGAAATAGGTGAAATTCACAATGCGGAGATGCGACATGGTTTATGGTCAAGGGCCATGTCACGTGTAGTCTACATATACACGACTCAGGGTGAAGCGTCCCGGCATCCCTGGCAGAAGAACAAGAAGTGGGCCTTGTGGGAATTTGGCTTTAGTAAGTTGGATACATAGATCGTGGACAACGATTTAAGACATGAAATCTGTCCTGACCCTAAACAGTTTTTAAAATACATTCGGTCTTTGGGTTTATCACAGATGAGTAATTCATTACGAAGCCACATACAATAAATAGATGTAACAATTTTACGTGTATAAACTCTTGCGGCATGAAGCCTTGTTACTTAATTAATGATACAATACAATTCATTACTGAATCGAATAGAATAAATAGATGTAAGAATTTTACGTATATAAACTCTTGCGTCGTGAAACCTTGTTACTTAATTAATGCTACAATACTAAAAGACTTACACTAATAAGATGAAAGGTGCGCACCTTTTAAAATAATCAGTTCTTCAGCTAGCTAGCTATTTTTCTAAAATACATTATTTACACAGTCGAAGTCCTAGAGTTATTTAAGAAGTGACTATTTAGAAAAGTTGTTGACTTGGAACAGTCAGTGATTTACATAGATGCAATACTAAGAAAAGTTCTCGATATTAACTTGCATGAGCTTAAACATCAAAAGTCACTGTTTTCCTGGTGTACGTTCCCTGCACTGGTGAAATATCACCAGCTGAGCCTAAGTTACTACCTGAACCTAATGCTTCGACATCGTCACGGACAAAGCGGGCAGGTTTGATATTTTCAATCGAAACTTACTTAGATGTTCCGTGAACATCTATCTTATATACTTTGTCTGTTGTACTTTTAATAATTTTGACTGGTCCAAGATATGGACGTTCAAGGGTCTTCTTAGCAAAGTTCCTTAAAAATACGTGTTTGTGATCTACAGGTATTGATTTCAATTTCTTCATATGTTCCTGAAATTCATTCACGAAGATTTGAAGATTCGGAACAAAGTCCTCAGGCAATACAAAATCGGCCGGTACTCGTAATACCGTTCCCTAACAAATTGCACCGGCGAGGCGCCAATGTTGAGTACATTAGTCCGTAAACCCAAAAGTACGGTTGCTAGAGTTTTAGACCATTGACGATCGTTGTGACACATTATCGCTGCCTTCAGCGAACGATTCCATCTTTCAATGATAGTGTTGGAGGCAGGTTAATGAGCGGTTGTCTGAATCAGTTGACAGCCGATAAGCTGCAATAGTGCGTTAAAAATGGTCGAAGTCAACTGATTTTCCTGATCTGACGTGAGAGTTTCTGACCAACCAAATCTAGCTACGCAATGATTGAAAAATGCGCTAAAAATCGTCTGTGCATTAACGTTCTGAAGTGCTTTCGCTTCAGGCCACCGCGAAAAGCGATCGATCATTGTCAAGAAATATTTATATCCATCGCTAACAGGCAAAGGACCTATTATGTTGATATGCACAGGCCGTATTGAAACGGAGTGTGCCACCACCCGATCGAATTTTTCGGCAGTTGAGGGAGCATTCTGGATCCAAAATAATCCTTCTTAACTCGTCTCTGTAGGCAATCGTACGCCGTATACCCTGGATAAGAAGTCCGCCACGATGTTTTTCAAACCCGGCAGATATGCTATTTTCTTCGTAAATTAAGAGATACAAGATATATGTCTCTGTTGCCTGTCCGACGCTTTTTCCGCCCTCTGCTTGAACATGTGAACTCAAGGCTCATGATCGGTTACAATCTGGAAGTCCTGTCCCTATAAAAACTACCTGAAGTGGCGGACAGCTCATAAACTGCCTGAAGTTCGCGATCATACGCGCTGTACACGAGATGGGCAGGCGATAATTTTTTATAAAAGAAAGTTAATGGTTCCCATTTGCGTTCAAGCTTTTGTTCCAGTGACACGCCCATGCCGCAACTCGAAGCGTCTGTAACTAGACGCGTTTCAGCATCGTGAGATGGGTGAACGAGCAATACTGCGTTCGCTAACACCTTTTTCGCGTTTTCAAACTCGATTTCCGCTTCTTTATTCGATTCAATAGGCCTGCGGTCGTTTTTCTTTGACTCGTGGATGTAGTTGCTTAGTAAAGCGTGAGATTCGGCAGCGTACGGAGTGGATCTCCGGTAAAAATTTATCATTCCCAGGAATCGTCTCATTTCCACTACCGTTTATGGTTCAGGATAATTAATAACTGCCTGCACCTTTTCAGGTGAAGGTATGCATCTCTCGTCGTTTATTGATTAGCCGAGGAACTCTAGTTCTTGCTGCTCAAATGGGCATTTCTCTAAATTTAGTCTAAATGAATACTGCCTCAGGCGTTTGAAAATTATTCTGAGATGCTTTTCGTGCATCTCATCGGACTGCGATTAATGCTATTAATGGATGAGCCTTAGTGGCTTCTGCTGTAATTGTGGTTCACGAAAAACTGAATTAGACTATTGTAAAAAATAACGCCGGATCATTACGATTAAATTTAGGGATCTTTACTCTCAAAGCTTCCGCCCTAACGCGCTTGACGCCATTGCCCGTCGGCACTTGGTTTTCTTCGTCGGCCATTTTGCCTATCAAATAAATACCTGTAGTAAACGACACCAATACAAACAAAAGATTAGTGGTTATAATAATCACTGTAAATGTAGACGATGACGGAAATTGACAGTCGAAGTCCCTGGAACGCCGATTCCTGTGCCTTGTTTGCGTGGCCTCGAAGCGTCCTTTAAACCTCGCTCGATGTCCGTGACTCACGAAAGGTCCTCGGGTTCGCTGTCGAAAAATAGACTAGACAGCGAATGTTTCAAAATAATATAGGTGACCTTGAAATAGGTCATCAGTGTAAGTTCGCTAAAACGTTTGAATGCAAAAATTAACACAATGAATTTAATTCTGTTGCATTAAAATGGAATGAGGTTTCCATGGTTTACCAACGTACTCCAAAAATGGCGTTTCCC
>JAWWEA010000124.1:6312943-6324178 GCA_035222095.1 Andricus quercuspetiolicola | reverse complement strand
TCTCTATTGAAAATTTAAAAAATTAATTTTTAGTGATAATTCAACTATTTGAAAAAAAATCTAAAAAGAAAAAAAAAACAAAAGAAAAAGACTGTTAATTTCTTCTATATCTGTACTTGCGGGGTTGGATATAATGAGGAGGAGGATGATGAGGTGGAGGATGATGAGGAGTATTTTGAAGTGCCCGAAGTTTTGGGTACTTACCGCTTTTGGTAACTAGAGTTATTAAAGATCTAAGGGGCTGTTTTTTGATTTAAAAAGGATAGAATAGACCCAAAAACTGTTGGGACTTTAAAAGACTCCTTCTCCTCCTCCTCCTCCAACACTTGAATTACAGTTATAAAATCGAATAACCCTTAGTCGCCCTTGGCGAATACCTTACCTTACCCTGTCGATAAAACATTTGTCTCTACTGAAAATAAAAAATGAATTATTTTCAGTGAAAATTCAAGTATTTGATTTAAAAAAATCTAAAAAGAAGAACAAAAGAAAAAAACTCTTGATTTCTTCTATATCTGTACTTGCGGGGTTGGATATAATAAGGAAGAGGAGGAGGATGAAGAGGAGGAGGAGGAGGAGGAGAGGGAGAAGGAAGATGAGGAGGAGAAGGAGAAGGAGGATGAGGAGGGGTCTTTCAAAGTTCCCGCAATTTTGGCTACTTATATCTTTTGGTAACTAGAGTGATTTGAGATCTAGGTAGCTGTTTTTCAATTAAAGAAGAAAAGGATAAACCCAAAAATTTTGGGAACTTTAAAAGACTCCTCCTCCAACTCTTAAATTACAGTTATAAAAGCGATTCACCCTTGGTCGACCTTGGCGATTACCTTACCTTAACCTGGCGATAAAACATTTGTCTCCACTCAAAATAAAAAATAAATTATTTTTAATGAAAATTCAACTATTTGAAAAAAAATCTAAAAAGAAGAACAAACGAGAAAAACTGTTAATTTCTTCTATATCTGTACTTGCGGCGTTGGATATAATCAGAAGGAGGATGAGGAGGAGTCTTTTAAAGTTCCTGCAGTTTTGTCTATTTATCGCTTTTGATAACTAGAGTGATTTAAGATTAAGGTAGTTATTTTTCTATTTTTCGATTTGATAAGAACAAATGAAGAATAGATTGATAAGAAGTTAACTGTTTTCTTGAAAATTCGTCATTTTGGGTGAAAAATTCGACTATTTTGCAATAAAATTCATTACTTTAGTTTAAAATTTTATTTCTTTCTTAAAATATCGTTTTCTTCGGTTAAAAATTAATTTCCTGATCTAAAATTTTAACTATTTTACACAACGAGGTTGAGAATCTGAAATAAAATAAAAATCTTTAGGATTCTAATCCCAGGTATTTTTTTATGTAATATGTTTTCAGCCTAGGGCTATTCTCTTTTATAACTGTAATTCAGGTGTTGGAAGGGGAGGAGAAGGAGCAGAAGGAAGAGAAGGAGGAGGAGGAGGATTAGGAGGAGTCTTTTAAAGTTCCCCCAGTTGTTGTTACTTATCGCTTTTTGTAACTAGAGTGATTTAAGACTTAGGGTTTCTTTCTTGTGGATTTTTTTCTGTATTTCGATTAGAGAAGAACGAAAGAGAAAAAAACTGATTAGGAGGAGATTTTATTTTAGTTGAAAATTTACTATTTGGTGAAAATTTAATCTGCTTTATAGAAAATTCAACTATTTTCAAGTACTATATCTGTACTTGAGGTGTTGGATATAATGATCATGAGGAGGAGGAGGAGGTGGACCAGGAGCAGGATGAGGAGGAGTCTTTTAAATTTCCCGCAGTTTTGCTAACTTACCGCTTCTGTAACTACAGTGATTTAAGATTCAGGTTGTTTTTCATGTTTTCTTTTCTTCTGTTCTTCGATGAGGGAAGAACAAAAATTTAAAATAAAACTGATTAAGATAAGAAAATTTTGTTTTGGTTAAAGATTCAACTAATTGGTGAAAAATTAATCTACTTTGTAGAAAATTCAACCGCTTTTGTTAAAAGATCATTTTTTTGTCCAAATGTCAACAGTTTTAAACATTCATTACTTCGTTTGAAAAATTTTTTTTATGTCACAAATTAATTTCTTGGACTAAAAATTTAACTATTTTACTCTACGACGATCAGAATTTAAGATAAAATAAAAATCTACAAAATTTGAGTCCAATACATTTTTTCACCTAATGTGTATTACTCAATGGCTAATTGTTTCTGTATCTGTAATTGAGGTATTGAATATGACAATGAGGAGGAGGAGGAGGAGGAGGAGGAGGAGGAGGAGGAGTAGGAGGAGAAGGGGGAGGAGAATGATGAGGATGATGAGAAGGATGAGGAAAAGGATAAGGAGGACGAGGGGGAGGAACAGGAGGAAGAGGAGAATGAGGAGAATGAGGAGGAGGATGAGGAGGAGGAGGAAAAGGAGCAGGGTGAAAAGGAGGAGAAACTTATCGCTTCTGGTAACTGGAGTGTTTTCAAATTTAAGTAGTATTTTTTTCTTTTTTTTCTGTTTTTCGATTAGAGAAGAACAAAATGAAAAAAAAACTAATTGGGAAGAGGAAATTTCCTTTTGATCAAAAATTCAACTATTTAGTAAAAAATTAATCTCCTTTGTAAGAAATCCAACATTTTCGCTCAAAATTAATTTTTTGCTTGAAAAGTCGACTGTTTTGTTGAATCAGAGATGAAATCTTTAAGATTTTAATCCTAAGGATTTTTTTCACCTAATATATATTACACAATGACTAATTGTTTCTCCATCTGTAATTGAGGTGTTGGATATAATAATGAGGAGGAGGAGGAGGAGGAGAAGGAGTAGGAGTAGAAGGAGCAGGAGAAGAAGAAGGAGGATGAGGAGGAGAAGGAGGAGTGTGATAAAAAGGAATGAAAGAAGAAAGAGGATGAGGAATAGAAGAAGGAGGAGAAGAAAAAGAATGAGGTGGAGAAGGGGGAGAGGAGGAGGAGAAGGGAAAGAAGGTGGAGGAAGAGGGTAGAGAGGAATCTTTGAAAATTCCTACAGTTTTTGGTACTTATCGCTTTTCGTAACTAGAGTGTTTTAAAATTTTGGTAGTATTTTTTTCTTTTCTTTCTGTTTTTCGATTAGAGAAGAAAAATATTTCAAAAAAACTAATTATGGAGAGAAAATTTTATTTTGATCGAAAATTCAACTATTTGGTGGAAAATTAATCTACCTAGTAAGAAATTCAACCATTTTTATAAAAAAATAATTTTTGCGTAAAAAATCGATTGTTTTGTTGAATCTGAGATGAAATGAAAATCTTCAAAGTTTTAATCCTATGGATTTTTTCACCTAATATGTATTATTCAATGGCTAATTCTTTCTATATCTGAAATTGTGGTATTGGATATAACAATGAGGAGGAGGAGTAAGCGGAGCAGGAGAAGAAGGAGGAGGATGAGGAGTAGGAGTAGTAGAAGGATAAGGAGGAGGAGGAGGAGGAAGAGGATAAAGAGAAGAAGAAGGTGGAGGAGGAGAAAGAGGAGGAGGGTGATGAGAAGGAGTGGAAGAAGGAGGATAAGGAGAAAGAGTAGGAGAAGAATGAGGAGGAGAAGGAGGGGAAGGAGGAGAAGGAAAAGGTGATGGAGGAGGAGGGTAGAAATGAATCTTTGAAAATTCCTACAGTTTTTGGTACTTATCGCTTCTTGTAACAAGAGTGCTTTAAAATTTAGGTAGTATTTTTTTCTTTTCTTTCTGTTTTTTGATGAGAGAAGAAAAATATTTAAAAAACTAATGAGGGAGAGAAAATTTTATTTTGACCAAAAATTCAACTATTTGGTGGAAAATTAATTTAATTTGTAAGAAATTAAACAAATTTTTATTAAAAAATAATTTTTTGTTTGAAAATTCGATTGTTTTGTTGAAATTGAGGTGAAATGAAAATCTTCAAAATTTTAATCATATGTATTTTTTCACCTAATATGTATTACTCAATAGCTCATTCTTTCTAGATCTGAAATTGAGGAGCTGAATATAACAATGAGGAGGAGTAGGAGGAGCAGGAGAAGAAGGAGGAGGAGAAGGAGAAGGAGGAGAAGGAGGAGAGTGATGAAAAGGAGTAGGAGAAGGAGGAGGATAAGGAGAAGGAGTAGGAGAAGAATGAGGAGGAGAAGGAGGGAGGAGGAGAAGAATAAGGACCAGAATGTTTTAAAATTTAGGTAGTATTCTTTTCTTTCTCCTTCTGTTTTTCGATTAGAGAAGAAAAATATTTAAAAAACTAATTAAGAAGAGAAAATTTAATTTTGATCGAAAATTCATCTATTTTGTGGAAAATTAATCCTATTTGTAAGAAATTCAACCATTTTTGTTGAAAAATATTTTTTAGTTTGAAAAGTCTATTGTGTTGTTGAAACTGAGGTGAAATGAAAATCTTCAAAATTTTAAATCTATGGATTTTGTTCACCTAATATGTATTACTCAATGGATAATTGTTTCTGTATCTGTAATTAAGGTGATGGATGTATCAATGAGGAGGAGGAGGAAGAGGAGTAGGAGGAGCAGGAGAAGAAGGAGGAGGATGAGGAGAGGGAGTAGGAGAAGGTTAAGGAGGAGGAGAAGGAGGAGGATGATGAAGAGAAGAAGTAGGAAAAGGTTGAGGAGGAGGAGAAGGAGGAAAATAAGGAGAGGGAATAGGAGAAGAATGAGGAGGAGAAGGAGAGGATGGAGGAAAATGAGGTGGAGAAGGAGGGCAAGGAGGAATATTGAAAATTCCTACAGTTTTGGGTACTTATCGCTTCTTGTAACTAAAGTGTTTTAAAATTTAGGTAGTATTTTTTTCTATTTTTCGATCAGAGGAAAACAAAATAAAAAAAAACTGATTAGGAAGAGGAAATTTTATTTTGGTCGAAAATTCAACTATTTGGTGAAAAATTATTCTATTTTGTAGAAAATTCAACTGTGTTTGTTAAAAAGTAACTTTTTGATAGAAAAATCAACTGGTTTTGGTAGAAAATTCATCACTTTGGTTAAATATTCGTTTTTTTTCATTTAAAAATTAAATTTTTCAATTGAAAATTTAACCATTTTAGACTACGACGTTCAGAATCTAAGATAAAATAAAAATCTCCAAGATTTTAATCCTATGGATTTTTTTCACCTAATGTGTGTTACTCAAGGGCTAATTGCTTCTATAGCTGTAATTGAGGTGTTGGATATAATGAGGAGTCTTTTAAAGTTCCCACAGTTTTGGGCACTTATCGCTTTTGGTAACTAGAGTGATTTGAGATTTAGGTAGCTGTTTTTCGATTAGAGAAGAACGAAAGAAAAAAACTGATTAAGAGGAGGAAAGTGTCATTAATTCTGGTTGAAGGAGTTTTTAAGTAAGGCGTCCAAAGTTGTACGATTTAAAAGGAAGGATCCACATTATTTTTTTTTGTAATTGAGGAGTGAGCGAACGAAACGTGATAAATTCACTTGAGTTCATTTCTCAATATTTAAGGATATATTTTAGCTTCAAATCAATTTATGAAAATTATACTTTAAATGATCTATTATAATCTCTCAGCTAGTTGAGTAAATTAGAGAACAGATTTGTTGAAAAATAATTTCTTTTGGTTAAAGACCCATGATTTTAGTTGAAAATTAGTTGTTTTTTTCTTGTTAAAAATTAAATTTTGTAACTGGAAATAGACCTTTTCCATTTTTGGTTGAAAATTGATATTTTTTAGTTAAAAAATAATGTATTTTGTGGAAAATTCGTCTGTGGTAGATAATAATTAATTTTTTTGAATTTTATTCACTGAAATTTGAACTAATAAACTTTTTATTGAAAAGTGACCGTTTTTAGTGAAAAATTTAACTATTTGGTACGGGATTAAACTGTTTTGTTGAAAATTGATCTTTTCTAGTTGAAGATTAAATTATTTATTTCAAATTTCATGTATTTTATTTTAAAAAATCGTCTTTATTCCTAGAAAATACAACATCGTTAAAAATTCGCAGAAGAAAGATTCTTCAATTCCAAGAAAATTTCTTCGAATCAAAGAAGAATCCTCATTGGCTTTCAGACAACAAAAAAATTTTTTCTTTCATTCAAATAAATTTCTTTTAACTCAAGGAAACTTTTCTGATTCAAATAATACAACACAGAAAATTATTTATTGGTGCTCATTCAAAAGAAAAATTTCTTTGATTCAAATAAATTTCTTTTGATTTAAAGAAATTTCTTTGATTCCAAGAAACGAAACACAAAAACATATTCATTGTCTCTTAATCAGATAAAAATTTCTTTAATTCAAAGAAAATTGTTTGTTTCAAAGAAATTTTTTTTCTTGGATATTAATTAAAGAAAAATATAAATTGCCTCTGAGTCAATAAAAAGTTTGTTTAATTAAAAAATTTCTTTTGATTCAAAGAAATTAACCAAATGAAAATATTTATTGACTCTCAGTCAAAGAAATTTTTTTTTTATTCAAAGAAATTTCTTTCAATCAAAGAAATGCTTTTTTTTGAATGTATATATTTTTCTTTGATTGAAAATGAGTTTTTTCATCCTTAATTTCATTTCAGTCAAATGAAAAAATTTATTTGAAAGCAAAGCGATTTCTTTAATTCAAGACAAATTTCTTTGAATCAAAGAAAATTATTCATTGGCTCTTATTCAAAGAAAATGTTCTTTGATTCAAAGAAATATATTCACTCCAAAAAATAATCAATTAATAATGTCCATTGGCTCTCAGTCATAGAAAAGTTTCTTTAATTCCAGGAAGTTTTTTTTTTATTTACAAAAATTTCTCTGGTTCAAATAAATGTATCAAGCAAAAATATTAATTCGCTTTCAGCCAAAGAAAAGTTTCTTTGATTTGAAGAAAGTAATCAAGAAAAAATATTTATTTGCTCTTAGTCAAAGAAAAATTTCTTGGACTCAAAGAAATTTCTTTAGTTCAAAGAAGTGAATCACGGAAAATATTCACTGACTCTCAGGCAAAAAAAAGTTTCCTCGATTCATAGAAATTTCTTTGGTTCAAAGAAATGAAATAAAAAAATATTCATTGGCTCTCAGGCAAAAGAAAATTTCTTTGATTTAAAGAAATTTGTTCGGATCAAAGAAATTTGTTTTCTTAGGAACGAATTAAGGAAAAATATAGATTATCTCTTAGTCAATAAAAAGTTTCTTTGATTAAAAGAAGTTTCTTTTCATTTAAAGAAATAAATCAAATAAAAATATTAATTGGCTCTGAGTCATAGAAAAGTTTCTTTGATTCCAAGAATTTTTTTTACATTAATTTCTCTGGTTCAAATAAATGCTTCAAGCAACAATATCAATCGGCTTTCATCCAAAGAGAAATTTCTCTGATTCGAAGAAAGTAATCAAGAAAAAAATATTTATTTGCTCTTAGTAGAAGAAAAGTTTCTTGCATTCAGAGAAATTTCTTCAGTTGAAAGAAACGAATCACGGAAAATATTCATTGGCTCTCAGTCAAAAGAAAAATATTTTATGATCAAGAAATCTCTTTGAATTAAAGAAATGTTTTTTTTAAAGAATGTATACCTTTTTCTTTAGTTCAAAATAATTTTCTTCATTTTTAATTTTATTTCAGTCAAATGAAAGAAATATGTGAAGGATACGATTTATTTAATTAAAGACACATTTCTTTGAATGAAAGAAAAATATTCATTTACTTTCATTCAAAGAAAAGTTTCTTTGATTCAAATAAATGTATTTCCTTCAAAAAAATGAATTAATGAAAAATATTCATTGTCTCTCAGTCAAAGAAAAGCTTATTTGATTCCAAGAAATTTCTTTTACATTCACAGAAATTTATTTGGTTCAAATAAATGAATTAAAGAAAACTATTGATTGGCTCTAGTTCAAAGAAATATTTTTTATTCATAGAAATTTTTTGAATCAAAGAAATGTTTTCTTTATCAAATTTATATATTTTTCTTTGGTTCTGAATAATTTTCTTAATTTTTAATTTTATTTCAGTCAAATGAAAAAGAATTATATTAAAGAGACGATTTCTTTAATTCAAGACAAATTTCTTTGAATCAAAAAAAAAAAATTCGTTCTCTCTCAGTCAAAAAAAAGTTGCTCCGATTACAAGAAATTAATTGGCTTTCAGTCAAAAGAAAATTTCTTTGATTTAAAGAAATTTGTTTGGTTTCAAGAAATTTTTTTTCTTAGGAAAGAATTATGAAAAAATATAAATGATCTCTTAGTCAATAAAAAGTTTTTTTAATTGAAATAAATTTCTTTTGATTCAAAGAAAGTAATCAAACAAAAATATTTATTGGCTCTTAGTCCAATAATTTTTTTTTATTTAAAGAAATTTTTTCCAATCAAAGAAATATTTTTTGATCAAATTTATATATTTTTCTTTAGTTCAAAATAATTTACTCCACTTTAATTTTATTTTAGTCAATTGAATAAAAATTATGTTAAAGAAGTGACTTCTTTAATTCGAGACAAAATTCCTTGAATCAAAGTAGAATATTCGTTGGCTCTCATTCAAAGAAGACTTTCTTTGATTCAAAGGAATGTATTTGCTTCAAAGAAATGAATTAATAAATAATATCCATTAGTTTTCAGTCATAGAAAAGTTTTTTTCAATTCCAAGAAATTGTATCTTACATTCAAAGAAATTTATTTGATTCAAATAACACGGAGAATATTCATTGGCCTTCGGACTAGGGAAAGTTTCTTTGATTCATAGAAATTTCTTTGGTTCAAAGAAATGAAACAGAAAAATATTCATTGGCTCTCAACGAAAAGAAAATTTCTCTGATTTAAGGAAATTTGTTTCGTTCAAAGAAACTTTTTTCTTATGAAAGAATTAAGGAAAAATATGTATTATCTCATAGTCAATAAAAAGTTTTTTTAATTAAAAGAAATTTCTTTTCATTCAAAGAAACGAACCAAATAAAAATATTAATTGGCTCTCAGTCAAAGAAATTTTTATTTATTTAAAGAAATTTCCTTGAATCAAAGAATTTTTCATTTCATTTCAATTAAATGAAAGAAATTCTTTTGAAGAAACGATTTATTTAATTCAAGACGAATTTCTTCAAATCAAAGAAAGCTCTCATTCAAAGAAGAGTTTCTTTAATTCAAAGAAGTATATTTATTTAAGAGGAATGAATTACTGAATAAAATTTATTGGCTCTCAGCCAGAAAAAAGTTTTCTTTGATTCCAAGAAAGTTTTTTTTATTCAAAGAAATTTCTTTAGTTCAAATAATTGAATCAAGGCAAAATATTAATTGACTCTCAGTCAAGGAAAAGTTTCTTTGACACAAAGAAAGTAATCAAGAAAAAATATTAATTTTCTCTCAGTCAAAAAGAAAGTTTATTTGATTGAAAGAAATTTCTTTTCATTTGAAAAGATTTCATTGATTCAAAAAAAAGAATCAACAAAATATTTATTGTCTCTCAGTCAAAGAAGTTTTCTTTCATTTAAAAAAATGTCATAGATTCAAGGAAATGAATCAACAAAACAATTATTGGCTCTCAGTCAAAGAAAAGTTTATTGGATTTAAAGAAATTTCTTTGGTTCAAAGAAATCAATTACGGAAAAATATTCATTGGCTCTCATTTTAAAAAAATTTTCTTTGATTGAAAAAAATTTCTTTTCTTTTTTTGGTTAAAAAAAATGAAGGAATAAACAAAATATTTATTGGTTGTCAGTCAATAAAAATTTTCTTCGAATCAAAGAAATGAATCATGGAAAATATTCATTGGTTCTCAGCTAAAGATAAGTTTCTGTGATTCAAAGAAATTTATCTTGAAGCAAAAAAATTTCGTTGTTTCAAAGAAAGTAATCAAGCAATCAACAAAGTATTCATTGGCTCTCAGTCAATAAAAAGTTTCTTTGATTCAAAGAAATAATTGAAGGAAAATATGCATTGACTCTCAGGCAAAGAAAAGTTTCTTTGATTCAGAGAAATTTCTTTTCTCTTAAAGAAATTTTTTGGATTCAAAGGAATAAATCAACAGCATTGGCTCTTAGACAATGAAAAGTTTCTTTGATTCAAAGAAAGAAATCAAGGAATTAATCAAGTATTTATTGGCTCTTGGTCAATGAAAAGTTTTTTTGATTCAAAGAAATGATTCATGGAAAATATTCGTTGGCTTTGAGGCAAAGAGAAGTTTCTTTGATTCAAAGAAATTTCTTTGGTTCAAATAAAGTAATCAAGTAATCAACAAAGTATTCATTGGCTCTCAGTCAATGAAAAATTTCTTTGATTCAAAGAAATGATTCACGGAAAATATTCGTTGGTTCTGAGGCAAAGAAGAATTTCTTTGATTCAAAGAAATTATTCACGGAAAATATTCGTTGGCTCTGAGGCAAGGAAGAGTTTCTTTGATTGAAAGAAATTTCTTTGGTTCAAAGAAAGTAATCAAGCAATCAACAAAGTAGTTATTGGCTCTCAGTCAATGAAAAGTTTCTTTGATTCAAAGAAATGATTCACGGAAAATATTCGTTGTCTCTGAGGCAAAGAAGAATTTCTTTGATTCATAGAAATGATTCACGGAAAATATTCGTTGGCTCTGAGGCAAACAAAGGTTTCTTTGATTCGGAAAATTTCTTTGGTTCGAAGAAAGTAATAAAGGAATCAATAAAGTATTCATTGTCTCTCAGTAAATGAAAAGTTTCTTTGATTCAAAGAAATGATTCACAGAAAATATTCCTTGGCTCTCAGGCAAAGAAAAGTTTCTTTGATTCAAATAAATTTCTTTCGATGAAAAAAAATTTCGTTGGTTCAGAGAAAGTAATCAAGCAATCAACATAGTATTCATTGGCTCTAAGTCAATGAAAAGATTCACGAAAATTTTCCTTGGCTATCAGGCAAAGAAAAGTTTCTTTGATTCAAAGAGGAGAAGGAGGAGGAAGAGGAGGAGGAGAAGGAGGAGGAGGAGGAGGAGGAGGAGAAGCAGTATGAGGAGTAGGATGAGGAGGAGTCTTTTAAAATTCCCGCAGTTTTGGGTACTTCCCGCTTTTGGTAACTAGAGTGATTCAAGATATAGCTAACTGCTTGTCAATTAAAGAAGAAAAGGATAAACCCAGAAAATGTGGGAACTTTAAAGGACTATTTCTCCTCCTACCCCTCCTCCTTCTCCTCCTCCTCCTCGTCCAACACTTGAATTACAGTTATAAAAGCGATTAACCCTTGATCGCCCTTGGCGATCACCTTATCTTACCTTGACGATAAAACCCTCGTCTCTATTGAAAATTTAAAAAATTAATTTTTAGTGATAATTCAACTATTTGAAAAAAAATCTAAAAAGAAAAAAAAA
>JAWWEA010000124.1:5553451-5564105 GCA_035222095.1 Andricus quercuspetiolicola | reverse complement strand
TCGGTGGCGTTTGTTTTATTCTCCTGTTTTTTGTGCGAGTCAGAACTTGTTTCTTCTTGTGAGACCTTGTTATTATTATTACCCGATTTTTTATTTTTATTACTGTAATTTGGCTTTTGTGAATTTTGTTTACCGCTATTGTTTCCTAAGTTATTTTCCTCTTTTTCTGTAGGGAATTCGATCATTGTGTTACTTTGACGTTGGTTCGAGCCTCACGTCATTTGATTAAGCATAGGTAACATTTGGTTATAGGGGTTGTAAGGGTATCTGGGTCTATTGTTTGTAAATCTAGGTTGGTGATTTGGTTAGAAACCAGGTGGCAATTTAGGTCTGAACTTAAATCATAATAAATAGAATTAAAACTTCTTCGTTTAAACTCTTAAAATAAATCTAAGTTTCTACTTATGTTCTAAAATAATTTTCTTGCTAGAGGGAAAGAGAGATATAGAAAGAGCATTAGATTTTTAATATTTTCAAATTGTATGATTAAATAACAAATAAAGGCGGTTGATAACTCTGTAGAGTGAATGTTCGAATCGCAGTATTGTAACCGAATAAAGCAATTAGGCTACAGTGCCTCTGGATTCTGATAAATTATTATTATTATTATTATTATTATTATTATTATTATTATTTTGTGAAGAATTAGGAACTCTAATCCTGATGTAATTTTTGGAAGATTGCACTATTTTTAGACATAACAGTACCATGACTCCTGAATATAAAATAATGGGATAATGAACTGTTGTTAGTAATCAATCTTTATTTCACGCTAATTAGTTATGTTATAAAAATAATACATTTCAAAACCAAGCGGCTGCGTCCGTTTTGGATATCTGTATAAACAGAACAATGCCTATACTAGTATTCACCCACAATAGTCAATATTTCTTATTTGTAGTACACAAGGAAAATCGCAGTAAAATCCGTGTATAGTACAGCAGATGATTAGAAAATTAGATTCATAATTAATTGAAACATTCCAAGTTGTCATTTATACTGTCCGTTAATTTTCTTGACACTTTTTGATTCACTTCGATCGTTTTGCTTGTTTCTGAAAATGAAGCATTATTCAAATTATAAAAAATAATGATTTTTTATAAAAAACAAATAAAAAACTGGTTCTGTGCACGTCAGCCAATCAATTGCTTAAAACATGGCAAAAATGGTTAAATTGGCTGATAATCAAATAAATCTAGTTAGGACAAATAAAGGATCAAAACATATAATCAGTTGAAAATTAGTTACCCTGAAATGCGAAAATAATTAAATCTTATACAATCCCGATCGTAAAATATTTAAACACTAGCAGAAAATACGTTAACATCTCTGGACTTTTATTCCTCACATTGAAAGTATAAACAATTTTTAAATCTATTATTAAATAAATTTGTAAATAATATGTTTTGAAAATTGTTGAAATAATAATTAATAGTTAATAATTTCGAATTGAAATCATTTGTAATGTGAAAAAAAAAGATTGAACGATTATAAAATGAAAACGCTCCAACTCAAGGTATTTCGGATCAGGCAAAATTTTGCGAGAAAAAAGCAATATTATGAATTGAATGAAAAGTGATTAAGCTTGTACCATTTTCGAATGAAAGTGTGTGGAATTAAATAATTTGGAATGGAAAGTAATTTAATTTTGAAGAATTTTAAATCAGAGGCTGAAATTCCATCATTTCTGAATCAAAGTGTTCCAAATTAAACAATTTTACTTTGAAGTGAGAAATTTCAAAATTAAATGACATGTGATTAAAATGCTGGAAATAGGACAGTTACAAAATATCAAAAAATTGAATAATTTCATAGGAGAATTTTGAAAACTGGATTATTCAAATTTCTAAGGAATTTAAATTGTGTTATTTCTAATTAAACGCGTTCAAAATGGAATAATTTAAAATTTATAGATTACATTTTATCAAAGATTAAGGAAGATATGGTCATCTATATCATATCGAAAATCGATTTTTATAGTAAAAATCTTCTCATTTTCATAATTTAAAGTTGAGGCAAGAATAGAAAGGATGTGCCGATTTGAGGCAAACCGATTGTCCTATGATATTGATAAATTTTATTAAAGAGTAAGGAAGTTATGCTCATTTATAATATTTGAAACATCTGTTTTAAATAAAAAAGCTTTATTCACCAACATAAATCAAAGTTGATGCATGAATAAGAAAACACTTTTTGATCGTAAATTTTCAAATAAAATAATTCTGATAATTTTTGTAAAAAAAAAATAATAAAGCTGGGAAAGGGATATGGTGCGACAGAACTTTCCCCTTCCTTTTTCCAGCACGAAAAATTAACATTTCGCATACAAAATTTGATTGATCTGAATTGTCATTGCATTTTGAAGATATTCTTGCATTATTTTGTAATCTTGTATTTTTTGTAATTTTGTATTTTTTGTGATTTTGTATTTTTTGTAAATTTCTAGTTTTAAATTGAAAAAAATGAAAATTTCAGTTTGCTTATTATTAAAAAAAAATAACTGTGTAACTTTTTTTAAATCCGCAATTCAAAATCATGCAATTTAAACATATAACATCAAAAAAATTTTATTTTTGAGGACAATATATAACAAGATTGATATATATGATTCTAATGTTTGTAATTGCACAATTTTAAGCCTCTCGGTTTGAAATTGTTTTTCAAAAGTTTAGTTTAAAATGCTCAATAATTTGGAACATATTCAAATAAAAAATAATTAAATTTTCAATACCTATGGTGGTAAAATCTTCTGGTTTTTGTGTCTTGCATTTTAAAAACTATTCTCTCACTTTTTCATCGTGTTGAATTTTTTGTGAAGGTTTTTTTAAATTTAAATTTAAATTTAAATTTTTTTAAAATTCTTCAACCAAAAGTCCTTCAAACTAAAAATTATGCAAGTACAAACTCTGCAAAATGATATTACATGATTTCAAAGAATTGAGAAAAACAGAAAATGTTGTACGCTTAAAATTGAAACCAAACAATGTAGAATATTTTAATCGCAAACTATTACATTAAAAGTGGCCTAATAAATTAAACTGCTTTAGAATTGCGCATGCTAAACTATAATTTGAAAGTGAAATATTAGAAAAATTTTTAAGATGATAAATATATTATCAATAAGTATCATATCATGATAGATAAGATAGATGTTTTTACCAAAATATACGATTTCTATTTTTTTTAAACACTCACACTTGCACCTGTCAAAATTGAAAAATTTCAAATATTGTGTGCCTTCAGAGTTTGGTAAATCTAAAAACATTAAAAATTCCATGTTCTCTAATTTAAATTCTTCAAAATAAATGAAATGAAACTTGAAGCGATCACAATTAAATAACTCTAAGCTTCGTCCAAAAATTAAAGGATTCCTTAATTAGAATCTCCAAATTAAGTCGTTGAAAATATTTAGTTAACAAATTATGCATCCTAATTTTAAAAATTAAACCATTTTGATCCAAAGTGCGAAACTACTGATGTAGTAATTTATGTTAAAAAACAATCTATTAAAGTATAAAACAAAATACAATAGTGGAAGTACCTGCACTTTTTTTATTTCTTATTGAGTAAAATGTTTACGAATATAATTTTCGCCAATATTCTTTAAAAATTCCGCTAATAATATTTTGATGAATGACAAAATGAGGTTTCTCGAATTACGAATTATATTTTTAATTAGAAGTTTCGAACAGAATACTGACTCGTGAAAGAAATATTTGTTTTGGAAGGTACGAAATGCAGTTAAGAGTACAGTACACATTTATAAACGATTTAATAAATGAAAAGTAGTTGAATAAAGAAGTGCACGCAGCGAGAATCGAACTCGCAACCTCACAACCTGAAGCAGAAGCGCTAATGCCTGAGCTGCCGGATGATGGAAATTTTCTTTCTCAAAACTCTATATAAGGTAAAGACACCAGCTAGTGACACTGGTAGTTTTCAAGAGTACAAGATTTAGCTTTTCACTGTTGTATACGCTTCAATCACGAGTTTTTTTGTAAGGATAAGTAAAGTAGTTGTTTTTTAATACTAAAAGCATGATAGCAGCAATGTCCACATTGCTTGTCAATAGTTACTGACTTTTTGTGTGATTCGTGCGAGTGGATGGGTTAGTGACACGTGTGCACCTTTTAATGGCAGTGATTCTCCCCTGTCACTAACAGGTCCAACAAGGTGTTTGGAACCTTTTTAGTGCCAGAACACGTGATAGGACTTAAAATTGTTGATGTTTGCTTCTGATGAAGCAACTGAGTAGAAAACGTACAATAACTATTTTTTAAGAGTAGTGAAATTGATTATTTCTTAATTTTTATAATAATTTATTTATTTACATATTTTTAATTATAATTGAATGGAAAGATTGTATACTTTTATAAAAATATAACTTGGGGAAAAACAGATTGATTTAAAGAATCAGATTGTTTGATGAAAATAGAAATTCATCTGCTCAAATTCCAGCAGGCGATTTGTTACTAGAACATCATTAAAAATACCTTTTCTAACGAATTGGCGTTACACGACCAATCATATCTAAGCATCTGCTTTGAAATTTTGCTTAACGCAAAATGGCCGTATGCCCGGTCAACATTGTCTGATTATCTGATTGCCGACAAAGACAACAACAGTGCGAAATCATTCGATCGCAATTTTGTTCCTCCAGTCCAATAGTTTCGCGTACTGGAATTGTCGTAAGAACGAGATTTCGATTGGGAAAACTGGAAAAATGTCAAAACAAGTTGAACTCTTGGAAATTGACAAGTGCATTGTTTCGAGGTTATGGTACACAGCATCTGTAATTTTAAGGTCAGAGATAAAGAGTGATTGTCTGACGAATTACATTTTGATTTCAATTAAATTTTTCAATAAATAAAGAAATTCAACCAGGGTGTCACTAACTGGTCGCATGCCACTAACTGGTGTCTTTACCTTACAGGGAAGTTCGTTTAATTGTTTAATTATTGTCAAAATTAGATAACTTTATGCAACTAACGAAACCCAGGTATTCCCATACTTCTTGTCGGTAGTGTATATTGAAACAAATTATATTTTAAAAATTAATTGTATTAATCAATTGTTACATTTTATTTATTATTCGTTTCATTTTGTTGTTGTTCTTAAACTTGTGAAAAAATTTTAATATGAAATACTTGCTCTACAAATTAATGATCATGAATAAAAGTAATATAAAAATTGATAAAATAAACACTAATATGAGGAAAAAGTAAAATTTGAGGAAAAAAAATCAAGTCAAAAATTTTTCAGAAAAAATAAATTCTTTGGTGTTCACAAAAACATGAAAAAGTTTATTGGAAATTCATTCTTCCGACCTTTGCGACCTTTATGGACGCTCGAAAGGTAAATGACTAAGATTTTTTGAGACCAGGAAAAATCGGGAAATTCGTTTTACAAGACAATTCTAAAACTATATAAAACTAAAGAATTTACGCATTTGAACGCTAAAAACTTAACTGTTTACATTAAAAAGTCTAACAAATGTAAAAGTCCCATTAAAGCCATATAAACTGTTTAAAATTTAAAAATATTTTAAACTAATAGATTCATAATTAAATAGTTGTATTCAATTTCAAATCCTATATTCAAATATTTTGTTTAGTCTAAAGTATTCCATTTTTAATTCATGCAATTTGTTGTTTTAGTTAAAAGAGGATACTTTTTTAATACTTATCAATATCCTACTATTTATTTAAAATGAACAAATAGAAATCAAATATCCTAAACTAAGCAACTTGAAACTAAATTGGCTCAAATAAAAAGTCTTGAATCGTCAAAATTTCGGAGAGCTGAATTCATACCTTTAGAGTTTTAGTGGTTTCATTTTTTGTTGCATCTTCAATTTTTCAAAATTTCAAATGTTCTAGTTCATCGGCATTTCATTTTAAATTGTTCAGAATGTCCAGAGCTTCCATTTTATACATATGAATTATTAAGCATTTTAATTAAATTTTTCTTACGCTTCAACTTTAATGGTTTAAAATTCTCTGAAACGTGAGACCCTGAAACTGTTACTGAAAACTAAAACACTGTGAAATTTGAAAAAATATATCCAAATTAAATTACAGTAACTGAATTTCCTCATTTTTACCGACATTTTTTTCAGAGTACACAGCGATTTTAGTTTCAGTAGCGGGATAAAAATTTAATTACATCTCTGAAAATTCACGTCGACATTTATAACAATGTACGCATCAAATAATACATTTTGACGACCAAATAGATTAAAACATTTTTTCGATGTGTTATGTAATTTTTATTGCTATTTTCTTTTGTGCAACGTCTGTTATTGTTTTTTTATCGTTCTATGCATGACTCTTAAATAATTATTTCATATGTTGAAAAAGGGGCTATTTCTACCAAAATTCCGGTACAAATAGACAGATTTTTCTTCATAATTAGTTTTATTTTAAAGAAGAAACGATTTTGTCCCTCTGCATATTTCTTTTACTGAAAGTAAATGGAAACTTTTTATGATGGGGTTTAATTGAAATTAACATTTTTAAACTAAATACTTCGCAGACAGTCCTTGAATATGTTATGCCAATTAGGTATGGTGAAATTGAGATCAATAATTGGCGCCACTTAGGAGCTAATTTCAATTACGTTGCAACAGCCTTTGACAATTTGTATTAAAATTGAAAATATCCTAACTTTAAAAATTGCATATCGGAAATTATACTGCGAATATCTAAGTATAATTGTAATTTAAATAATTTGATTTGACACGATTATCTTTTATATGATATCCAAATAACAAAAACCTGATTGCATCTCAATTACATGAGATAACTTTTTAAAGTAATTACTTTGTGATAAAAGCACTTTCTACGTATAGAAGTAACTATAGATTGAACGAGTGAATAATGAATAAAACTCTTCGATTTTCTGATTGTAACTTTTATTTTGGAAATTTGACTCACTTTTGAGATCTCACGTATTTAATTTCTTGACACATATTTGTCCTTCCTATACTTTTTTGATTTGGGGACAATTTTTTTCAATACTCGACACTATGTGCGACATGTGGAGAAATTATTACCTCTTCGTTTCAGCAACAGACTTTCTCTGTATGCGAGAGATCGATGTACTAGTTGGGCGCTGCTAGGGAGAAGAACAAAAGAGGGAGACAAATAGATAAAATCGCACAAGCTCAAAAATTAGGACAAAGAGAACGAATTTCAAAAATAAAAAAAAGGAATAATGACTTTTTTATGGACAGAACTCCAGTCCTAGCTGAAAATATTCGCTTGGAATTTCACGTCACTTGATAAATTCATGCCGGTTTCCATATGAATTTCCACGTGGATATTTTTGTTTGGGTTTAAAAAATTATTAATTCCCTGTTGTCATATATTTGCTTAATTTTTATCCGAAAGCAATTTATGACGCTGTTAACAGTTGACAACTAAATTCACGTTTTTTAATTTAATACAACTAGCAGTAAATGCACGAGCGCGAAAAGCGTGTTCAGGTCTCTGGATTTTCATTTCCTGGCATAAAAGATATAAACAATTTAAAAATATTACACACTAAAATATTATATAAATTTGCAAATAAAAAGTTTGAATACTTCCTTTAGAACAATAATTAATTATTTCAAATTTGAAGCGTTTGGAATTTTAAAAATATATATTGAACGATTTTGAATTCAGAACGTTTCAATTCTAACTATTTTAGATCAGGTAAACTTTTGACAAAAGGAAAAGATTTCGAATGGAATGAAAAACAATGAAACTCATACGCTTTCTAAATAAAAGTGTTTTAAACTGGATATTTTGAAATATAAAGTGTTTGGATTAAAATTTTGAAAATAGGACAATTTCAAAACGTAAAAATTGAATATTTCAGGATTTGAATTTTGAAAATTGGATCATTTATAAATTAAGGAATTAAAATTATCATATTTTTAATTAAAAGCGTTCAAAATTAAAAACTTTTCAAATTAAAACATTTTCAATTCAAAGCGATTAAAAGGGACGACTGAAAAATCCCTAAAAATAAGATTCCCGATACTGTGAAATTCCCGAATTGCGAAATTCCCTCATGATGAAATTCCCGAATTATAACATTCTTGAAAAATAGAATTTCCGAATTGGAAAATTTCCGAACAGTTCATAATATGAGCTAATTGGAATATTCCCTAATAGTTAAATTCCCGACAGTTTATAGTATTAGCGTATTTATAAATTTCTGAATAATAAAATTTCCGACAAAAATCTGCTGAATTATAAAATATTCGAACAAGAAAGTGCCGGAATTATAATATTCCCAAACATAACCAAATAAATTTTTTTTTATAAATATTATTTATTGAAAATACAATAATCATATATTTTTTATAAAAAAAATGTTTTGAATGCTGAAGGTTTCTAAAATTATTGTCTGAATTTAAAATAACAATAATTAAAAAAAAGTATATTTTTGGATTGCAATTTTTTTCAATTATTGTTATCGAGAATTAAAACAATAATTTTAGAAACCTTAAACATTAAAAATAACTTTTTTATAAAAATATTTGACTTCAGAAATTTCCTAGTACAGATGTTTTATAATTCGTCAGTTTTCTCTCGAGAATTTTATTGTTTGGGAATTTTCAAATTCGCTAATATTATAAACTGTCGGGTACTTTCCAATTCGGAAATTTTACAATGAAAACTAAACTGAATGTTTGAAAATGAATGCTACTGAAATTATAGAATTTTAAATAGTTATTCGTTAAAAAAATTATATTTTAACATTAAAATTGATTAAAAATTTTTTTCTAAAATCAACAAAATAAATTCAGCGTCATTTTTACCATTAATTATGAAAAAAATTTCAATTATAAATCTTTAAAATTGAATCCTTCTGAAAAAACATTCAAAATAAGAAGTAACTTTGAATGGGAAACATTAAACATGACCAAATTTTAAGTCCGGAACGTTGAAACTTAAACGAATCCGGACTTCATTTAAAACTAAATTCATCCAAACTCTCTGAATCATTTGAATTCCTTGAATTCGTCTAAATTTCATAAATTCCTTCCTATATTTTTAAATCCTTGTAATTCCCTCAATCATCTCAATTCCTTAAATTCGTGTGAATCTCTAAACTTGTGTAATTTCCTGTATTCTGAGAATTCCTTGAATTCAAAGGACTTCAAAATAGTGCAAAGAATTCAGAAGAATTGCAAAAGATTCAGAATATTTCAAGAATTCAGTGAAATTCAGATAAACACAAGAAATTCAGAAATTTAAAGGAATTCAGAATATTTAAGGAATTCAGGAAATTCATAGAATTTAAGGAATTCAGGGTATTCAGAGAATTTCAGGAATTCTGAAAATGCCAGATATTCAAGGAATTCAGAATATTCATGGATTTCACAGAACTTAAGAAATTCAGAAAAATTAAGAAATTCACAGTACTGAGGGAGTTCTGAATATTAAAGAAATTCAGAGGATTTCAGAGATTTCCGAGCATTTGGGTAATTCAAGTAATTCAGGGTATTCAAAAAAATGCAGGAATTCAGAACATTCAAATAATTCAGAAAATTCAGAATATTTAAGGGTTTCAGGAAATTCAGAGAAATCAAGGATTTCAGAGAATATGGGGAATTAAAAGATTTTCAAAAATTTAAATAATTTAAGGAATTCAAAACATTCAGTGAATTTAAGGAATTCAGAATATTCAAGAAATTCGGGGAATTTAAAGAATTTCAGGAATTCGGAACACTCAAAGAATTTGAAAAATTCAGAACATTTAAGGGTTTCAGGAAATTCAGAGAAATCAAAGATTTCAGAGAATTCAGGGAATTAAAAGATTTTCAGAAATTTAGACAAATAATTCAAGGAATTCAAAACATTAAGGGCATTTAATGAATTCAGAATATTCAAGAAATTCAGGGAATTCAAAATATTCGAAGAATTCAGAAAATTCAGAATATTTAAGGGTTTCAGGAAATTCAGAAAAATCAAAGATTTTAGAGAATTCATGAAATTAAAAGATTTACAGAAATTTAGATAAATAATTCAAGGAACTGGAAACATTCAAGAAATTTTAAGAATTCAGAATATTGAAGAAATTCAGGGAATTCAAAATATTCGAAGAATTCAGGAAATTCAGAATATTTAAGGGTTTCAGGAAATTCAGAGAAATCAAAGATTTCAGAGAATTCAGGGAATTAAAAGATTTCCAGAAATTTAGATAAATAATTCAAGGAATTCGAAACTTTCAAGAAATTTTAAGAATTCAGAATATTCGAGAAATTCAGGGAATTCAAAATATTCGAAGAATTCAGAAAATTCAGAATATTTTAGGGTTTCAGGAAACTCAGGAAACTAATCGTATTCAAGGAAATCAGGGTTAGAATATTCAAGAAATTTGAGGATCTTAGAGAATTCAGAGAATTTCAGTAATTTTAAGTCAATTCTTAGGGAATTTAAGAAACTTCAAAGGAATTTCAGGAATTCAGAATATTGCATTCAAGGAATTCAGAGAAGTCAAGTAATTCAAAGAATTTCAAATATTCAAGGAATTTAAGGATTTCAGGGATCTCAAAGTATTTAGGAAATTTAAGGAATTCAGAGAATTTCAGTAATTTTAGAGCAATAAGAGAATTCAAGATAATTATGAAGTTGAAGTTATTCACAAAATTCAAGAA
>JAWWEA010000124.1:5462607-5472656 GCA_035222095.1 Andricus quercuspetiolicola | reverse complement strand
ACCTTTTGAATCAGCGAAAACATTTTCTTGAATGTAAGAAATATTTATTTGAATCAAGAAAATATAGCCAAAGAATTAATTTCTTTAGATCAACAAAAGATATGTGTCTGGTTTAAATAAAAACTACTACTGTTGGAAAAATTACTACTTTATGATTTTTTTCGCATATCAAAATACTCTCTTTCCGCGTTCAACACTATGGGTGCCTCAAACAACTAATAATGTACTAAAAAAAATTTTCGCGTTGAAAAAATGCCATGCTCTACTTTATTCATTGATTTATGAAAAAAAATTGGTTCTGTTTTGCTCCTTACATGGGGCAAAACTGTACGCTTTGGTGAATAAAAAGAAAAATGTATTATGGAGAAAATTAATAAGAAAAGACTAATTAAATAAGTAGTAAAGTTACAAGAACTTGTAACAAGTTTTATTTCCCATTTTTTTAAATATAAAAATGACCAAAATCAAGCCTTACAAAATACGCAGACATGAATTTTGTATCCATCCTCAATGTCAAAATCTGTGGAAGACAGACGAGCCCAATTCTGAGATTCATCAAAAATCGAAACATTGAGTCAAATTTATTTCAAATTGCATTCTATCATGTAATATGAAGTTCGTGATATTTAATGTAAGTGGATAGATTTTCTTGTAAAAATTTGTAAAATTCAGGGTCAAAAAGGAATTTGCTTTCAATTCCCAATATTTGCCGGTCTAAAAAAAATTTTTGATTATTGACCGGTTAAAAGGTCTATGCATAAATGCGGGGAGCATAAAGACCAAACGCAAAGTGTGAGATCTAACAGACACGCGCATAGCGTTCGATGCACTTTTTCAAATCAAGTAGAGGTATAAAGAAATGTGGGTCACGCACGAAATACTCTAAAATTCTTTGCTATAGAATTTTTGTTGCCTAATGGACATTCCGAAATTTCTTCTGGGGTTAATTCTTGAACCGTGCCGCTGTGTATGTTTACTTTCACCCGTTTTCTGCCCGTGTGAATAAGAGGCCTGATATGAGGTATATACATTCCACGCAAAATCGTTTGTCTGTTCGCTTTTTCCACTATTGCAAAGACGTCGCCATTGGACGTTGATAATACAAGTTGTTCTTTGGTTGGAATAGGCCCAAGGATATTATTCTTTGCTCGCAATCGAACTAGTTTATCGCGAGGAAAAGTATATCTTCGAAATTCGAATATCCGGTCCTGATTGCTGTTGGGAACAAGTCTAATAAATCTAAGTTCTTCAACGTTAAATCCAAGTATGGCAGAAGAATGATGCCTGGCAGGACGAGACCAGGACCTGACACGAAGAGAAGGCTCGGCAGGAGAAGGAGAAGTGGCAGATGAATGCGACCTGGCAAGTGGAGGAGTTCTTTCTGGAGAATGTCTGAGAAAAACAAGAGAAGGTCTGCTACGAGGAACCCCAGGAATAGGCTCGCCATTAGGCAAACACTCGAACTCTGAACTTAATTCTGCAACAAGAAATAGAGAATTACACTTTTTTATGTGTACAATCGTATATTAGTATATCATGAGTTATAAATGCGGTTGTAATTTTCAATGTAATTGTCAACGCAGTTTTCATCTGATTGCAATATTTTAATCCAATTCTGCATGTTGTAAAAAATTTTTAGGCTATGTAATATTTCATATAACTTTATTAATAAGATTATTTTGTTTTTATTTACATAGTATTCACAACACACACACACGCACACAAACACACAGCAAATGCTAGTTTATCAACTTAATTCCAAAACTGGATCAAAATTTAACAATTGCAAGTAAAGATTCACCATGTCGGTTAAACGTTAATATGTTGAGTCAAAATTCCGACTATTTTCAGTTGGACGTTAATTATTTTTGGTTGAGAAGTCCACTATTATATTTTTCGTAGAAAAATAATCTTTTTTTATTAATAATCTTATCATTCGGATGAAAAATTAACCATTTTGTTGAAAATTCAAAAATTTTGTTAAAAAATTATTCTTTTTGTTTGAAGATTTAACTCTTTTATGAAAATTCGCCTCTTAAGCCTAAAAATTCAATAATTTGGTTTACCTTTTTTTCAACTTTTGACTAGAGAGTCTTTATTGTGATATAAAGAGGTATATCTGAATTTAATCTAATTTTTGGGTGATTAGCGTGACAGATATCATACGGCCAGGAATAAGTGAGAGAGAGGGTGGATAATGTGGGTTACTGGATTACCCTAGGATAGACAGAGAGAGAGAGAGAGTTCAAGTGAGGGGAAGAGAGGGTGAAATGTTGCAAAGAAGGAAGTTGTCCAAGTTTTCCTTTTCTCAGGGGAGGTTATTCAAGTTTGTGGGTGGCTATAGTTATATATGTGTTTGCTTTCTTTGGTTCTTACGTGGCTTTTCCAACACTTGAGAGAATTCATGTTTAGAAAGGTATCAGGTGGACGGCTTAATGTATGATGCCACATATTACCATATTATATTTCTGATATATTGTAGATGAAATGAATAAGAAGGGATTCCTTTATATTATATTCTATAATTAATTATTTTATACCTGCATTTTAAATTGAAATTTTTTTCGGATATGAGTAAAACTAAATAAATTCTGGACTATAAAAAAGAGCGGTAGGATTTAGTTCCTTGTTCCTAACTTACACTACTCACATCCATTCCTTGTGTGTAAATTGTGGACTATACAGAGGAGACCAACAATTGTAAATTTTAGTTCCAGCTATTAATTTCTTCAATTAATTAACTTTCCAAAGTCCCTAAATTCAATTACTTTTTAGGAAATAAATCGTCGTAAGATGGGCAAATATTGTTGGAACTGTTTAAAACGTTTATGTAGACACGAAATATACCCTAGCGATGCCTGAAGCCTGAAGAAAAAACTAAAAATCGCCTATTGTTTAATAATATTTAATTGCAAGTTGAGACCGGTTCGGTAACCCTGTTTTTTCATTCTCGTCGACAAAAGGTATCGCGGGAACTTTAGAGTTGAAATAACTTCCAGTGAGATATTTGATCCTCCCTACTGAAGGTAGATTTTTGAGAATTTCCAGATCGATTCATTAAAGAGTGAGGGAAATATGCATTTCAGAAGAAAGCATGTGACGCCGTGAATAATAGCTCCGCGAGCACTCAGTACCATCGGGCAGCGTGCTCGCCGTTGGCGGCGTCGCATGCGTTCTCTTAAAATGAATATTTCCCCCACTTTTCAATGAATCGATCTGGAAATTTCCAAAAATCTTCCTTCAGTAATGAGGAAGAAATATTTTACTAGAAGTTGTTTCAACTCTAAAGTCCCCTCGATATTTTTTGTCGACGAGACTGAAAAAACGGGGTTACCGATCTGTCTCAATTTGCAATTAAACAGTATTTAACAATAGGTAATTCTTTGGCTTTTCTTTAGTCTTTAGGTGCCTCTAGGGTATATTTGGTGTCCACATAAAAGCCCATATTACCACAAATTATTGCTTAAAAATCAATTGAATTTGGGAAGAATATTTTTTCAGATTTTAATGCTTATTATTGAAAATAATAGCCGGTGAAAAAACTGAAAATAGAAAAAAGTTCCATCTCGTCATTCTCTACCGGCCTATATTTGGAAAAATATTTGTACAAAGTTTCACTTCGGCCGTGCGGCTCCACTGCCAGACACTATTTTTTTCTTCAATAAAATGTTTATAAATATAACTCCCTTAAATAATCGTCAAAAATTCTGCGAATAATGATTTTGTAATTCTCTGGGTAATGCGAAAATTCTGGTTAATACTTCTGATTGATTGGGAATTTTATGCAAGTGTAAAAGTACAATATGAATAAATTGCACAAAATTGAATGCTATTTTTAATACTGTGTTTCATCTTTGGTTATTTGCATGAAAAAGCTTGAAAAAAATATCATGTCCGTTTCCAGAAAGAAAATATTTCTTTATTGAGCCACTATTCTCTTTTAACGAACACATTCTTGTCACGTGTTTCGTGCCTTGCACTGGAATAAGATGGATATGTACGCGGAGCGCTTCCCCAACCGCTGTATAAACAAGTCGATCTTCCTGTTTCTGTACAAAATCAACCAATGCCCAACGAGGTAGAGACTTTTTGGAGACAGGTATATAAGATCCCGAAAACACTGGAGTTAAAAGAAGATGCTGATAATATCATCCGCTTCAAGGAATTTTGCGATAACCTCATAACATTTGAGGTGGAATGTCCACCAATCACTGCTGAAAATGTGAAAAAGCACTTAGAGGTACGACAAACTTTTTCGCTGTAGGACCAGATGGTATCAAGAACTTATGGTGGGAGAAGTTTACTTCTACACAACAATATCTGGCCCGCATATTCACTTCATATTTAAATATTATATTTATCATATCATATTTAAAGTCGGAAATGCCCATCCCGCAGTGTGTCTGCAAAGACATAGCAGCCCATCAGAGCGTCCTGTCAATGGTCTGGATTAGCTACCGGAAAGCTTTCGATTCAATCTCCCATAGATTTATCATCTGTCTTTTGGAAAGCTTGAAGGTTCATCCACACATAATGAGATGCATAGAGAAATTGGTGCCCCTTTGGAAAACTAGATTTACTATCTCCTCTTGAAGTCATTGTGTGCCAACTAACACTGTCACCTTCCATAGGGGCGTTTTTTAGGGCGATACCATGAGCCCTTTGCTCACGCGAGAACAACGTATCTCTACAGACATAATGCGGTCCTAAGAGTGCTTTATTACCATCCTTGTAGCTCTTAAGGTATTGGCCGCGACCCTGCCCTGCCGAACGCTCCAAGAGATGGAGTCGATTCTCGGCTCCGGCCGACTACAACATCACTGCCAAGAAGAAGGTAAACGAGGAGAGGTATGAAGACCTTGAAAGGGAGCTGCGACAACTGTACTCAAAATATTCGGTTAAAATAATTGTCCTAGTGACCGGTGCTCTCGTAGGTGCAAAACTATCACTGGTTCATAACCTTGAAGATATAGATTACCCTTAATGTTGCAGTGTGGCGGCTTGACGAACTAATAATAATTGAGCAGGCTTTTTAACGCACACTTTTCAAGAGGAGTTACAGGCTCATAAAACGATGGTTGCGAATAAATCTATATTAAATCAATTTCCGTATCTCGGTCCCAGTCTGCTCATTCACATATTGCAAAATAAAGTAAAAATTCTGTTTTTCGTGGTTCATTAATATTTGCTCCTTGTTTGGCATTAATCTCTATTCACAGCTACCTTGAAATAGCATCATTTCATTAAGTGTATATTATTCCAATATTCATAACGTGCATTGATATTAAAACATACGTATTTTTACAGTCTTGTTTTTATTATTAAAGAATAAGTGCGTGTCCCGTAAAAAAAGTTAAATGTAGTTACTGCACAGAGTGTATATAAAGGAATTTATTTTAGATAAATGCAGAATTTTCCTTTTTCTCTATTATTGTTGTTTCATAGGTTAGTGGAAAATGGAATTTTTAATAACATTTGTCAGAATTAAAATCAGAACTATGGATCCTACAAAAATGAAGTCTGGACCAAATATGTAGATCTTTCCGAGGCGAACAATGTCGTTAGTTAGCATTTTTTCCTAACTCGTATGGTTCTGCACGAAACTAGAATTATTTATTTTAGTAACATGTTTTAGAATTAAATCGAAAACTGTACTTGTTATCAAGAAATTATTTCCAGAAAATTGGTAGACCTTTTTAAGACGAATAATTTCTTAAATTAATGTTTCATCTTATTGTGCACAGTTTACCGGAAAATGGATATTTTTTATTTTTAATTACATTTTTCACGATTAAAAGGAAAAATATGAAAAGAAAGTAGATGCTTTTTTCTTGAAAAGCGGTTTTTTGAAAAAATTGCTCCGCCGACCCCTTTTTCAATTTAAAGGGTTCATGTTGAGATTAAAATTCCGGGAATTCGTTCAGCTATATGACCCTCTACGTAACTCCATGCCGGCTGGAAGGGTCTTTTTATACGCGCACATTTAGAACATGGATATCCTAATCTCCCCCTTTTGTTGGAGAAAAATTTTCAATATTTTCACTGCACCTCTTGGACTAATGATGAAAATCCAACCCGAATTAATAAAAAACCATATTTCTCACTTTATTCATGTTTATTCTAATTTATCTTCCTGCCTTTTCTCTAATTAATATAAGAAAAGGCTATAGATTTTATGTATCTTCCTACAAAACGACTACCTGCTGAGGACGTTTTAAGGACATGAAAAGATCAAAAGCATGTCTTAAAGACGTCAAATCACATGATTCTGATGTTATCACTTCAATATAACATGTTCATATAAAAATCAACTGAAATTTCTCAATATTAATCATTAATTACCAACATGTACTGTGTGTACTTCATTTTGTATTTACGTTTGACGTGCGCAGTTGAGCTCGTTTAAAATTGCTCCCGGCGGCAGATTAAGAGGAAAATATACTGATTTGCGTAAATAATAAAAGAATGTTCTTAAAGTTACAGATGTATGTATATATATTACTATATTCACCAATAGAAAGGAGGATAACGGCCAAGGATAAGACAAGACTATAGACAATCCTCATCTTTCCAAATTTGAGGAAAAACTTATTGATGTACAGATATTGATGAAGAATTTGATTAACGATGTAACTAATAACTGTTTCAGTGATTCGTCCATTTACACAATGTGTACTACAGTTTTTATCTGTTAGATAAAAGTCGTCAAGTCTATAGTATACGCCTGGGATATTTACATTTGATAAGAGTCAGTTTCAAGGAAAAAATGTAGTCACAAGGTTAATTAAAATTTATTTCACCATTTATGTAATCTTCTACGTTTTAGGGAAAGCTGATTTTTATCAGACTTTATATAGTATCTGATATAACGGTCTTCTTAAAACTTTGAAAATATGACGGTTTTTTCTCTCAAACTTCTGGCCAGCATAGAGTTACATGTAGGGTCATATAAGCGAATGAATTCCTCGCATTCTAGTCTTAAGATGAACCCTTTAGGTTGAGCAATGAGTCGGTGGACATTTCTGAAGTTGGAATTTCGAAAAATCGCTTTTTGAGCAAAAAGCATTTACACGTAAGAAATAACTTTTATAAAGTTTATCGAACTGATTCATGAATAGCGGATATGAAGCGATAATTGAACAAAGTTTTATACAATTTCCAAAGCATTCCAGATAAAGTGTGAAATTATTCAGAAGTAATTATAAAAATGTTCCGTATCAAACTCAGTCAGGGTCTTCATACACTACTTTTCCACATATTTCCATTTGAGATTTTCAAAATTTTGTTTTTTCAACGCAACCTAGTGTAGCGTATTGATAATATTATTTCATATCGAGAAATCAGATCATTTTGTGATTACTGATAGGATTCAGATTAAAAAGTCATATAATTTGTCGTCTGAATCTAATTATAATTATTTTTTTTTGTGAGAAGGAAAAAAGTCGAAATCTTTTAAAGACTTTGTGCTGGAGTTTTCTAGGACGGGTATAGGCATACCAAATAAAACCAAAAATCTCCTCTCTCGAACCCATAACATCCATAACACTGCTCGCTAACACAGCCGCTTATGCGACTCTTCCGTCAATTGTTTCCCGGAAGCCCGTGTCTCTAGCGGGGATTTCTCTCTGGCCCTACCCGTTCCTTTCACCCCTGGAACGCTCATCGATATCTTTAGTCCTCATCACGTGTGTGACGAAGGACTCGACGTGCTGCCAACACTTCTCTGATTTGAGCAAGAGAAGAACCATCGTGAGAGATCTGGGTGGTTATAGCGTTTAACCTGCGGTAATCGCCGCAAACGCGTCATTCTTTGTTCTTTTTACGAACTAGGTGAATCGGAGAAGCTCAAGGGATACTCGACAGCCTACAGATCCCGTCCTTCATTCAATTTTTAAAGGTGGCTTTCGCCGCAGCCAGCTTGTCCGGGTGTAACCGCCTTGTTCGCTCGGCAACGGGAGGTCCGGTAGTAATTATGTCGTGCACGAACTTATCAATAGGCATCGTGTTTGTTACCTGCGATGTTGCGGTGAGTTCCGGAAAGTCTTGCAAAAGTTCACAAAATGGAGCTGATCGATCCATCAGTCTGTTTCCGAAAATTGGAGTAGATTTGAGGAAATCCTGGGCGCTTAGGCCGGTTTTGATGTCTACGAGTTTGGATTCACGTAGAGAAGGTACCAGGCTGTAGTGAACCAGCAGGTCCGCTCCGATTATGGGATATGCAACCTGCAATATGGCGAGTATGGCCCGAATGGAACCGGGAAGCTAGTCTAAAAAAATTGATCCAATCACATCTTCATTGCACGCATTATTATTAAGATTTCTCAACTGATTTAGCAGAAGGGAAGGTTTTCCTTCATTTACTGTCTTCCCCTTGAGAAGTTGCCGAAGCGCAGCCTCATTTGGGGTTGAATAAGTGTCAAGTAGCCTGTTTTTGATCTGAGTGTACAAGTCCACAGGTTGGTTATGGACTATGACCTTGACGTGAGCTACGATCTCGGGGTCTAATTGCGCGAGGAGTGCGTGAGCTTTTGTTTTCTCTAGGGAAATTCGCGAGTGCGCTTATCGTCTCGAATATAGTTAGGCCGTTTTCAAGGTATTTGCAAAAATTTTATATAAAAAAATCAAGAGACTGAATTTTTGAATAAAGATTGTTTCGACAGGTAATATTGTGTGTGAAATTTTTATATCAAATTGTCAAAAAGGAAGCAAAGAAATCCTTTGAGAAGCCCCACACTGGTTGACTTCTGCTTTTCAGAATGCCGGAAAAAGTTTTCTCCGCAACGAAGATGCCAAAAGCAGTTTCCCAAAACCCACAAAAAGAAAAAATGTCTTATATAATACCGTAGGTAGATTGCGAAAATGCAGGCAGTACAATACACATGATTGAACATAATAGACATAAATGTTAGTAAAAATCAGGACATATGATATGACTTGTTTAAACGAGCACGGTGACATTGTTACAGCGCAGGGAACCGGGTGTCAGATAATAAAATTCAGAATATAAATACCGGGTCTCTGTGTCAAATAAAAAGTCGAAAATTTGACAAAAATGCCACGATGCGTTAAAATGTCGATAGAATGCGAAAATATTGCACTGTTAAGTTCATTTGAAATCTTGCTGTTACTTGTTTTGAAATATGTAGAAAAAGAATTATGCCCACGAAATGAAACATAATTCCAAAGTAGAATTATTGCTTGGAATGGAAATTTGAATGTGTGCGTTAGCGTCAATTTAAAATGCCTCTGAAATCAAAATTTCCGGTATAGCCGTACGTTATTCTTTCTCGAGTTTTTAGATTTCCAACTGGTGATGCGTGTGAGTACTTACGGTCTGACTTATCGTGAGAGTTGTGGTAAAATTGTGGTCTATCGTTCCGAGTCGGGGTCACCAGCTGTAAGAGTGTACATTGCAGGAGTCAGACGCTGAAAGAAGCGGGAACTAGGAGTAGGGAGATTGGAGAGTGATGCTTACTCGTGCAGTGGGTATTACATAGTGCTTGGTAACGCAGATCCCTACAATCCCGACAGATGGTATCGATCGCCAGGTACATAGTTATGTGTAGCTATATAGCGAGAACTATGAACACTCAACAGCGTATCCCTACACCCATGTTCTCCCCGCGCCCACACTCCTGTCACCTCATTACGAGTCGACTTCTAGCCTCCTTGCGGATGGCTACCTTTGCGCGAGCGTACTCCTGCTCGTGAATCTAATTATTAATATCAGTATTATATCTAAAAAATATTATTTGTCTTAGAGTAGTTGTCGTGCCAAAAAACAAAATTTCTGTAAAAAAAACTTTATAAAGCTTTAAAAATTTCAATTATATTATCAGTCAACTTTTAAAAAATAGCTGAATTTTAATAAATTAATTGGAATATTTTTAAATTCATCAGATAAATAGTTACTATAGAATAAATTACACATACATTATTATATAAATATATTTATTATATATATTATATAACGGAATTCAATGGTGATCTTCATTTTGACCTTGAAGTTGACCTTCATGGCTTTTTGAAGGTCAACTTTGTTTTTTTAA
>JAWWEA010000124.1:5141901-5154264 GCA_035222095.1 Andricus quercuspetiolicola | reverse complement strand
TAAAGGAACTCCGGGAAAAGTGTCCTCTAAAATTCCCCTGAAGGTAGGAATTTGAGATTCATTTAATTTCGACAAGTTCACATCAACCAAAGCCCGAAGTATCAAAATATTCTCATCTTCTGGAAATTTTTCCTTGAGGCAAATCGCCGTTTTCAAAACGTGTTTTATGCTTCGTAATCCAAAATCGAATTTTTTAAGCATATCTTCAGCAAGTTTATAAACTGTTCTTATTTTTGGGGCTAGACTTTCTGCTTTTTCGAATCCGGCAGCGAATAATTCGATTTCGCAAATGCGATTTATGTCTGGTGAAAGGACTGTGATGGTTCTAAACTGAAATTTTATCGTCTCTGGTAAATAGAGTTTCTTTAGGCAATACAGTTCTGGATTCATCGTGATGGAGATAAAACCAGATTTATTTAAATTCATTAAAGTTCCATCAAAATCTACAACCCCAGTTAATCTTGACTCGGAAATTGAGGAAATTCTTTGGGAAATTAGAGACAGAATTCCTTCTTCGATTCTGTCGAAATTTTTGAAACAAATCCATGCTCCGGAGGAAACAAAACCTTTGAGAATTTTGTCTACAAAATTGAAATTTAACTTATCATTTCCACTGTAGACATGGAAAAGAAGAGCAAAAGCTTTTGCTAAACTTCTGACAGTTTCTGTTTTACCGGAACCGGAAGGACCGATAATTTTTCCAAAATAATTGTGATGATAAGCCTCCATTAAAGTTCGATAACATCTTTCAGTCAGTGGAGTATTTACAATAAAAAATGAATTATTGTACTCGTAACCATAGTTTATTGAAGCGTTCATTAAATTTACTTGTATATTTTTATCTGACAAATAATAACGAAGCTGGGCTTTCCACTCAAAATCGGTTTCCTCTATATTTTTGGTAATTAATACTTTAGTGATATCTTTTTGATAAATCTGGAGGGTTAGCAGTGCTGAGATTATTTTTCGATTTAATCTGGAAGTAACAGATTTTAATTGTTCCAATTCTTTTGATATTAATTCGTCCTGTTTGGTTTGGAAAGATTTTAGTTTTTCGATATCCAAGAGAGAATTTTGAATCTGTTTTGTCCAGTAAAGTTGCCAGGAAGAAAAAATAACGATCCCAGGATTTCTAATATCTCCCTGGAAAGATTCGATGTCAAAATTTAAATAAGTTTCGAAGATCTTTTCCCTCAAGGTTTGTCGTATTGTCTCCTCGACTTTGACCAACCAATTTTCATCAATTTGCTGAGTCGCTACTGAATTTAAGAGTCTAATTTTCTCACCATGATCTCCAATTATCGAATTTATTTTCAGAGACTTAATTCCAAATTTTTTTACCCCAGGAAAACATTTCAGAATCGACAAGGATGGATCTTTGTCAAAGAGAATTTTTAAAATTTCATCGTCGGAAATAAAGAAGAATCTTGGAAAGTCGAGTCTTCTTTTATCTAAGTAAATTTCGACACTTTCCTGAACTTTTTTCATTTTGAAAATAGTTTCTTCTAAATTTTTAACTTTCGAATCTTCAGTTACCTGTTTAAATGTTGGATTCAGAGAAATAGATTTTATAATTTGATTTTGAATCTCTTTGACCGAGGAAAATAAAATTTCTTCTTCGGGAAGTTGGCATGCTGCTCTAGGATTTTCAAATAGGAGTAGAAATTTATTAGTCTGAAGTTGTAGAGAAAGAAATTGTTGGCCGAAAGTTTGGATTTGAGTCAAGGATTCAAAAAGTTCGGAAACTCTAGATTCTACTGGTTTGATGAAATAGGAACCTCTAATATCTTGAATTTTTGTCAAGTGATCTGCGAGAAGAATTTCTATTTTTTCTGATTCGACGAAGGAGTAAATTTCCTCGGTTGGGTAAATTTGGAAACTTATCGATTCCCACTCCTGGAACATGTTTTCGACTTGAATTTGCAGGGCAAGTTCCTTGTTGGCTCCTTTGCTGATGACCTTGAATCACAGGAATTGAAACTAAGATTAAAAACATTTTACGGACATGGCGAATTTTTAACCAAATAGTTGATATTTCAGCCAAATAGTACAATTTTTAACCAAAGAGATGAATATTTAACCAAGAAGATTAATTTTCTGCAAAAAAAAAGACAAATTTTCAGCAATAAAATTGCTGTTATTTTAACAAAATGATTAAATTTTCAAGCAAATATTTTAAACAAAAAAGACGAATTTTCCGTAAATAGTTGAATCCTCAACTAAAACAGAATAATTTTCAACTAAAAATTTTTAAAACCATTTATAATCTTTTTAACCAAAAAACCATTAAATTTATACTAGAAGAGATGAATTTTCAAACCAGAAAGACGAGTGTTTCATAAAAGAGTTTAATTTTCAATCAAGAAAGAATTTCCAACCAAGAAAGATTTTCCAGTCAAGAAAGAAAAAAGATTTTAACCCAATTGTTGAATTTTCAAGTCAAAAAGACGGATTTTCAACAAACGATTGGGAATTTTGAACCAAGAAAAAATTGTCAATCAAGAAAGGTTTTTCAGTTAAGAACGGAAAAAAAATTCAACCAAATTGTGGAATTTTCAATCCAAAAAGATAAATTTTCTACAAAACAGTTTAATTTTCAATCCAAAAATATGGATTCTCAACGAAAGAGCTAATTTCTAACCAAATATTTGAATTTTCAAACGAAAAATATGAATTTTCAGCAAAACAGTCAAGTTTTCAACCAAAATATGACTTTTTAACAAAATTGTTGAATTTTCAGTAAAATAATTAAATTTTCAACCAAATAATAATCATTTTCAGCCAAAAAAATGGATTCTCAATGAAAAATATAACAGTTGACATTTCATCAAAAAAAGATTTTAATTTTTTTTAAACAGTTGAATTCGCCCAAAAAAGACGAATTTTCAGCAAAAGAGATGAATTTTCAGCCAAGAAAGATGTTATATTCAAGAAAGAGTTTTCAACCGAAAAATATTTTACGGTTAAGATAGCAAAAAAATCTAACCCAAATGTGGAATTAAAAAAAAATTAATTTTCTATAAAACAGTTGAATTTTCGATCTGAAAATATTAATTTTCAACATAAAAGGTAATTTTCAACCAAATAAGTGAATTTTGTACCAAATTAGTGGATTTAAAAAAAAAGACGAATTTCCAACAAAAAAGATAAATTTTCCACCAAGAAAGATTTTTCAGTCAAGACAGAAAAAAGTTTTCAACCAAACGGTTGCATTTTCTGCCAAAATAGTGGAATTTTGAACCAAAAAAGGACGAATTTACAAAAAAAGGGATGTTTTTTTTAACCAAAAAAGATTTCATAGTTAGGAAAAAAAAGTTCCAACCAAATTATTGAATTGGCAATCCAAAAAGATGAGTTTACTACAAAACAGTTTAATTTTCCACCCAAAAATATGGATTTTCAACGAAAGAGCTAATTTCCAACCAAATATTGGAATTTTCAAACCAAAAATATGAATTTTCAGCAAAACAGTCAAGTTTTCAACCAAAATATGACTTTTGAACAAAATTGTTGAAGTTTCAGTAAAATAATTAAATTTTCAACCAAATAATAATTATTTTTATCCAAAAAAAAACTGAAATCTCAACGAAAAATATTATAGTTGGTATTTCATCAAAAAAAGATTTTAATTCTTTTTAAACAGTTAAATTCAACCAAAAAAGATTAATTTTCTACAAACAAGATCAATTCTCAACTAAGAAAGGAAAAAGTTCTCAACCAAACAGTTGAATTTTCTACCAAAATAGTGGAATTTTTAACCAAAAAAATACGAATTTTCAATCAAAAAAGATTTTACAGTTAGGAAAAAAAGTTCCAACCGAATTGCTGAATTTTCAATCCAAAAGGACGAATTCTTTATAAAACACTTGAATTTTCGACCCGAGAATATGAATTTAAAAAAAAATGTCATTTTCAACCAAATAGTTGATTTTTCTACTAGAATAGTGGAATTTTCAACCAAAAAAAGACGAACTTTTAATAACATAGTTGAATCCTTAACCATAAACAGTTGATGTTCGACCACAAATTTTAGGCATTTTTAACCCAAAGAGATGAAATTTGTTTGCTTTTTTGTTTTTATTTAAAATAAAAAATTCTTTCGTTTGAAAATTCAACTCCGTTGTTCAAAGTTGAACCACTTTGTTAATCATTTTCTTTTTCGGTTGGAGATTCATAATTTTATTGAAAATTCATTTATTTGGTTCAAAACTGAACTGTTTTGTTAAAAATTACTTTTTTTTTTGTTGAAAATTCGTCCTTTTTGGTTGACTTCAACTATTTTTGATTGAAAATTAAAATCTTTTTAAATTGAAATATCAACTATTCTATTTTTCGTTGATAATTCGTCTTTTTTGGTTGAATTTAACTGTTTTAGATTTAGAATTAAAATCTTTTTTTGTTGATGACTCAAATACTTGGTTGAAAGTTGAACTACTGTATTAAAAATTCTTCTTTTCGGTTGAAAATTTAATTATTTCGTTGAAAATTATTTTCTTTTTGTTGGAAATTAATTTTTTTTACTAAAAATTTAACTATTCCATTTTTTGTCGAAAATGGATCTCTTTTAGTTAAAAATGCAACAATTATGTTGAAAACTTTTTTTTTTAGTACAAAATTAATCCTTTTTGTTGAATATTCATCTTTTTGATTGGAAATTCAACAATTGGCTTAAAAACTCATCTATTTTGTTGAAAATGTAATATTTTCACTTGAAATTTGAGGAATTTCGAGCGATTTTGGTTGGATTTTATTTACAGGAATTTATTGCTTACCTGGAACATTTCGATATGACTCATCAAATCTAAGTCTATAATTTTTTCCAGAGTAGTTCCAGCGTTTGGAAAAAGTTCCTGCCCAGAAACGGCAGTCATTTCATCCCAGTGTCTCTTTCTCAGAGCCGAATTGCAAAAACAAATCGCAAGAGGAACAAAATTCATAAAACTCCTGATATCTTGAAGAACCTGCCAGCACAATTTTACAGGTGCTGGTTGTTGCATCGGATCTGGATCATCAACGATTCCAGAAAATTTGAAAGCTTTACTGGAAGTCAAATCCATTTTGATTTTCGACTTGAAAACCTTATTGCTCTCGGAAATTTCTTCAAAAAAATACTCTGTCTTCTTCTCTATCACGACTGGATCCAAATATTCAAAAGGTCCTTTGAGCCAGACTTCGTGATTTCTCTGCCACTCACAAATAAGTCGAACCAGAGCATGAAAAGGTTCAATCACTTCTCTCAATTCCGTATCTTTCGGAAAATTCGTCTCTGGGAATTTAAAAAGCTTCTCTTCGAAATTAATTTCGTGAATCTCTTTCTCGATCAGATTTACTTTCCTCGCAAGGGCTTTTAAATACTCTAGGTATTCTTGAACTCTTTTTGCATCGTCCATGTCATCCAGAATTACAAATTCAGGAACGAGCTTGTCAATCTTATAATTTAGGATTGTTATTCGTCTCTGGAGTTCGTCCTCTGACTCACTCTTCATCGCTTCTGATAAAGTGTTGCTCTGGATAAAAATTGGTTTGATTGACTCGATCCAGTTTATACTTTTTTTGTTCAATTCGATATGATCGGGGGAGAGAATTGTGATTTCGAGAAGAGAACTCAGGATTTTAATTGACCTCTGGACTCTTTTTTCCAAATCTAAAACCAGATCTTTTGCTCCATGAGCCATGTATTCGCTCAATTCAAAGAGAGATTTTGCATCTTTGGGAATATTTAAAGCTCTGCTTTTCAGGGTTTCAAATTCGAAACAGATCGATCGAGTTTCTGCCTCGTGATTTTTTTTGATAGATTCCACGAGGATGGACATCAAATCCAAAGTTCGAGATTTTAGTACTTGCTTTGCGTGGATTTGGTTAAGGATTCCTGTGTCGTAGTAAATTTTTGATACCATTTTGTTCACACCGCTCAGATAGTTCATCAAGATTTTCACCTAGAGAAAGAAAATTATTTTGCTCAAGTTTTTAGAAATGTCAAGGTCTTTCCATCTCTAATTTTTATTTACATAAAAAAATACCTTCCATATTGCATTTCTCTTTGAAAAAGTGCTTTAGGACATGCTCAAAGCATTTAGAAAAAAAGATTCATTTCCTTTATAATTTTTCTCTGAAACTGTGATCCTTAGAAACTACATTATTGTTGAAAAAAATTTTAGATTTTTGTGTCCGACATTTTTTGATTGTATCTTATTTATTTTAAACTCTTCTTATGGAGAGTATTTCCCTTTTTTTTAAGAAAAAGGGATTTTTTCAAATTTTCTCTTAAACTATGAACTTTAAAAGTGAATTGTAGAAAAATGTCTTAGTTTTTTGCGGTCGATAGTTCTTTTTGTTGCCTATCTTTGTCATAAATCGTCATTATAGAAAATTTTTTTACTTTTTTGTGAAAGCAAAATATATTTTTTTCTGTAACAGTTCTTTGATAAAAAGGTTTAAAATAAAAAAGGCAAGAGCAAAACCGGTAGGCCGCAAGAAACCTAAAATCTTTTTCTCGGATAATTTGGTTTCCAAAGTTCATTTTTTAAGAGAAAAATGGACAAATCAATTTTTCTTAAAAAAAAGTTTACTATTATATTTTTCATTGAGAATTCATTTTTTGTGGTCAAAACTTGTATTATATAGTTGAAACTTGAATTATTTTGTTGAAAATTCAGCAACTCATCTCATTGAATTGAAGTCTCTTTGATCAAAAATTAACTATGTCGTTGAAATTTTTTTTTAATTAACTTTTTTGTTGAAAATTCATCTCTTTTGTTAAAAAGTTATCCTTCTTTATCCAAAATTCAACTTTTTGTTGAAAATCCATCTCTTTGATTGTTGATTGTTGAAGAATTGTTAGTTGAAGTTTAGTCTATTTTCATCGAGGATTTAACTATTTTGTGGAAGATTTTGTCTCTTGGGTTTTCTTCCATTTTTTATGAAAATTGATATTTTTTTAGTTGAAAATTAATGTGCTTCGTTCAAAACTCTTCTTGTTTGGTAGAAAATTAATCTTTTTTTGTTTGAAAATTCAACTATTTGGTTAAAAATTCACCTCATTTGTTGAAAATGAACTTTTTTTTTAAATTCAACAGTTTTGTTAAAAAGTCATCCTTTCGTGTTGAAATTTCAATGATTTTGTTGAAATTTTCTTTTTTTCTTGACTGAAAAATCTTTCTTGGTTTAAAATTGAACTCTCGTTAAAAATTAGTTTTTTTTTATTTGAAAATTCATCTCTTTTGGTACAAAATTAAATCTTTTTAGGTTTAGAATGACAAAAATGCTGATAAAGATGTTTTGTTGAATATTAATCTGTTTTGGCTCAGGATTTAACTATTTTGTAGTAAATGCGTCTTATTTGGTTGAATCTAACTCCTTTTTAATCAATAATTTAAATATTTTTTTGGTTGAAAATTCATATGCTTGGTAGAAAATTGATCTATTTTGTTTAAAATTCATGATTTTACTTTAAAATTCATTTCTTTATTTGAAGATTAATTTTCTTAACTTCACTGTAACTATTCCATTTTTGGTTAAAAATTTATCTTCTCAATTTGAATTTTTTTTTTAATTAACTTTTTTGTTGAAAATTCAACCATTTTGTTAAAAAGTCATTCTTTCGGGTTGAAATTTCAACTGTTTCATTGAAATTTTCTTTTTTTCTTTACTGGAAAATCTTTCTTGGTTTAAAATTCAACTCTTCTTTTGAAAATTCACCTCTGATTGTTGAAGAATTATTATTTGAAATTTAGTCTATTTTAGTTGAGGTTTGAACTATTTTGTTGAAAATTCATTTCTTTTGGTTCTTTGTGTTGAAAATTAATTTTTTCAACTAAAAATTGAACTATTCCATTTTTTGATGAGAATTGATCTTTTTAGTTGGGTTTGAAAATTTGTCTTTTCGTTAGAAAATTAATCTTTTGTGTTGAAAATTCATTGTTTGTTTGAGCATTCAACTATTTGGTTAGAAATTCACCTCTTTTATTCAAAAGTCATCCTTTTTGGTTTAAAATTCAACTGTTGTATTTAAATTTTCTTTTTTGCTTGACAGAAAAATCTTTCTTGGTTTAAAATTTAACTCTTTTGTTTAAAATTCGTTGTTTTTTTTTTCGTTTTGAAACTTCATCTCTTTTGGTGTAAATTTAATTTTTGTTGTGTTAAAAATGTTAAAAATGTTGTTAAGGATGTTAGATTCAAAATTAGTTTGTTTTTGCTGAGGATTCAATTATTTTTTTGAAAATCCGTCTTATTTTATTGAATTCAACTCGTTTTGATTAATAATTAAAATCCTTTTTTTTGTTGGGTTGAAAATTCAACTAGTTGATTGAAAATTTGACTATTTTGTTGGAAATTCATGACTTTATTTGAAAATTCATTTCATTGGTTGAAAATTAAATATTTTCTTGAAAGATAGTTTTTTTGCTTGAAGATCAATTTCGATAGCTGAAAATTTAAATACATATTCCATTTTTGGTTGAAATTTGTCTTTTTTGGTTGAAAACTCAACTCTTTGTGTTGAAAATTTGTTTTTTTTTTGTTTAAAAATTGATCTCTATTGGTTTAAATTTAATCTTTTTTAGTTAAAAATGCTAAAAATGTTTGATTGAAAATTAGTCTGTTTTGGTTGAGGTTCCAACTATTTGGTTGAATTCAACTCTTTCGGATTAGCAATTAAAATCTTTTTTTTTTTGTTCAGAATTCATCTCTTTTGGTTGAAAATGTCTATTTTGTTGAAAATGAATTTCTTTGGTTGATAATCAACTATTTCGTTGAAAGTTGTTTTTTTGTTGTTGTTGAAAAATAACTTTTTTAACTGAAAATTTAATTATTCCGTTTTTGGTGGAAATTTGATCTTTTTTAGTAGAAAATTCAACTACTTGATTGAAATTTCTTTTTTTCTGCTTAAAAATAGATCTCTTGGTGTAAATTTTATCGTTTTTTTTTGTTAAACATTTTTTTAAAAATATTTGGTTGAAAATTAGTCTGTTTTGGTAGAGATCAATTATTTTGTTGAATTCAACTCTTTTTGATTAACAATTAAAATCTTTGTTTGGATCAGGATTCATATTTTTTGGTTGAAAATTTTTATTTTGTTGAAAATTAATTTCTTTGGTTGAAAATGAGCTAATTTGTTTAAAGTTCGTTTTTTTGTGCTAAAGATTAATTTTTTAATAGAAAAATTAACCATTCTATTTTCAGTTAAAAATGTAGATTTTAGTTAAATGTTCGGTAGAAAATTGATCTTTTTTGTTAGAAAATTAATCTTGGTTGAGAATTCATTTCTCTGATTGGAAATTAACTATTTTGTTGAGTTTTTTTTTTGTTGAAGATTAATTTATTTTAACAGAAAATTTAACTATTTAATTTTTGGTTGAAAAGTGATCTTTTTTAGTTATAAATTCAACTATTTTATTTAAATTCTTATTTTTTGATAGAAAATTAATTTTGGTTTGAAATGTATATCTTTTGTTAAAAAAAAGATATTTTTTAAAAATTTCTTTTTTTTTTGTTGAAAATTAATCTTTTAAACGATTTTTTTTAACTATTCCAGTTTTATTTTAAAATTTATTATTTATTTATTTTGTTTTTTTGCCTTCAACATTTTTTGCGGTCACTTTTTCATCTAAATTTTTTTTATGAATACATCGTTATTTACTTTTTTTCAAGTTTTGTTAAAGTTCGAAAATAATTATACGAAAAAAAATAAATAGGGATTAATTATTCTCTCAAAATGTATAAATTTGTGTATTTAGTTTTTAAATGGACAGCTTATTCAACATTATTAGAGTTTACCTGGGAACAATATTCTTCAAATTCTCGATCCTCAGAGACCAATTTCAAAATTTCTGGCTTCGTTTCTCCTGCTGAGATGAAATGAAATTCTTCATTCACCCGAAAATGATATTCGTAGAGGGAGTGGAAAATGTTTTCCAAAACTTGTTCCAATTTATCATGAGATTCTTGAAGAAACCACTCTGGTAATTTGACTCTGATGAAGTCTTGATCAGTTTTGATGTCAAGCCAGCTTTCGAAAGGAACGAGATCTTGAGCAATATTCGAAACGATGTCGATAATCTCGTGATAAGTGATTCGAATTTCTTCAAGACTCGGTTTCATGATCAGACTGTTGTTCTTAAAAATCAGATCCAATTTTAATAGTGGAGAAGAGAGTGGATATTTGATCGAATTTATCAAATGAGTAATCGTCTTCATTTTGATATCCAAAATTTGCTGGGCGAACAAAACCGTCGCTGAGTGAATTACTCGAGAACGAACACTGGGATTAATATTTTTTATATTCAATTTTGGTAGAGTTTTTACTACTTTATTGTAGTAGTGACTCAGAATTTTTAACGATGCTTTTTTTACATCTTTTTTTATTTTGCTCTCGAATTCTGCCAAGAGAAGAACTCCCAAGACTCGATACTGAATCAAGTCAATAAAAAGTTGAGGCAAATTGAAAAATGCGGTATTCATGATAAATCTGACAAGATTTTGAGAGAGGAAATACTTTTTGGATAGTGATTTGCGATTTTTGGAAAAAGTTTCGCAATATTCAGAAATATAATTACGGGTTTTGTGGAATGAATCATCATTTTTTTGTAACTTATCTTGATTTGTCTCGATTGCCAGAATCGTACTCAGTGCAAAATGTTGCATTTCCTCGAGATAAATTTGTCTGATTTCTTCAATGAGGGATTTTAGAAAGCGATTGTATTTCTTTTTGAATAATTTCAGAACTGACTTTTTGATATTTTTTTCCCATTCTGGTGACAGACCTTCGACAGGAATATCCTTTGCCCAGGTACTTAGTTTTGAGAGAAACAAAGATTTCGTACTTTCATCATGGACGATTCCTGTCTCAATTTCCGAATTTGAACTTTTTTTTTCGTAGAATCTTGATATCGTTTTCGATAATTTAATTGCCTGGCGTTGTTTTATTTTCTCGAGACGAAATTGGAAGATGCGATTTTTTGGAAAATGATCATTTTTGGGGGACTTATTTGAATTTTTTTCCATTGTTGATTTGTAAAAACATGACAGTCTGATTCTAATGAGGAGGGAGGAGTAAAATTATTGTTGGGTCGATATCCAAGGAAACGGATCACGTTTGAGCTGTACCACTATGTTAAGACCAAAAATAAAAAAATTATAAGGCCCTTTCTGTAAAAACTCGATTTTTATTTCCTAAATAATTAAACCTTCAAAAAAATCTAGAAAATTCATTGCAAGGTCTTCGTATTAGAGATTGTTTAACTTATTATGGTGGTATGTAGTCCTAAGGACATTTTAGGACCAAAAGTAAAAAAAAAACATTAGGTCCTTTTTAAAAAAAGTTCATTTTTATATTCATAATGTTTCGAAATAAAAAAGAAAGTCAAATTGAATTACAAGGTCTTTGCTTTAGAGGTTCTAAAACTGATTATGGCAGTCTGTAAGCCCACAGACGTTTTAAAACCAAAAACAGAATAAAAAATTGTGCAATGGAAAATCAACTTAATATTTGTTAAGCAAAATTTCCAGTTATCTAACCTGATATTCTAAAAACATTAAAAATGAACTTTAATATTTATTTCAAATGATATTCTTTAGTCTACAAATTATCAAAAGCCTTTTTTTTAAGCACAGGCTTCACAGTCTTTTCCCTATTTCCCCCTTTTTCTCGTTTTTCCACTTAAATGCGAACTGAATTAATAGAACCCGATAAAAAAATCTAACTATTTTTGGTTGAAAGTTCGTTATTTTCGATTGAAAAGTCTATTACTAAATTTTTGTTTCAGTATTCATTTTTTTATTTTTTTTATCTTATTATTTGGTTCAAGATTGAATTATTTTGTTGAATATTTAACAATTTTGTTCAAAGTCATACCTCTCGGTTGAAAATTCAACAATTTGAATGCATTTTTTTCTTTCATAACTAAAAAATTTGTTTTTGTTGAAAATTTAACTATTTTGTTGGACATTCATATTTTGCATTTGAAAAATCATCTGTGTCTATAGAAATTTAACTTTTTTTGGTTACAAATTCAACTGTCTGGATAAAAATTAACTTTTTTGTTGAAAATTTATGTATTTTGTTGAAAATCTGTCTTTTTCGGTAGAAATTTCACCTTTTTTGGTTAAAAAGCAACTGTTTGGTTAAGAAATTAGACTGTTTCGGTTGAAAATTAAACTTTCCGTTAAAAATCCAATTGTTTAGTAGAAAATTCGTATTTTCAGGTCGAAAATTCAGCTATTACATTTTTCGTTGAAAATTAGTCTCTTTAATAGAAAATTCAACGCCTTAGTTGAAAGTTAAAAATTAAATTTTGTTAAATTTTGAGATGCATAGTTTTATTTTTCAAACGAATTTTTTTTATTTTTTCACAGAATAATATGATG
>JAWWEA010000124.1:5104155-5115516 GCA_035222095.1 Andricus quercuspetiolicola | reverse complement strand
TATCTGGAAAATCGTAGGTATGGCCGTTTGTCCTCCACTCGCGATTTTTGTCGTTCCGTGGTTCTCAGCAGTTCTATTCTGAAATGTTATATTTATAGTGCCTCAGTGGTTCCCAACTTAGAACGTAAGTCAACGTAACCTTGTCATCATGGCTGATCCAGCTGGTGAAAAACTGTCTAAAAAGTGAGTAAATCGAAAGAAATGCAGATTCAATATTTTACAAAAATAGTTTTAATATTGGAGCTTCAATAAAATGTTCTTTTAATCGCGATAATTTTGCTCGCAAGTGAATAATACGGGTTCGAAAAGGAAGCGTCCTGGACAATGTAACCACGTTGCTTCAGTTCAGAAATGCATTTGGTGCATTTTGTGACAAGTTTTTCTCTTATTTTGTCATGCACTAAATAAGACTACTTGTTTAGACTTGCTGTCAATGGTATTGAAGTCTAATCCTGTCACGTGATACAACAATAAACATAATGGAAAACTTATAAAAATTCATCATGTTGCGGATTCTAACCAAACAATTTCGTTTCGCTCAGCCGGCTTTTGTAATAGAATTTCCGGGCAATACATTTTCCAAGTTGCATCATGTTTCCATTCAGCACTCTTCAAAAAAGTGGGTACTTTTGTCTCAATCTGTCAATAATAAATACCTGAGAACTTGACTTTTTGTGATTTTGAGGTTATATTAAGTGCTACAAAATTTTTATTCTTCAAACTCCAAATCCTGCAAGTTAATGATAAATGTTCTATTTAATTTAAATTTAGTTATAAATATTTATTTATTATATTAATATTTACTGGTAAAACTTTAAAATAAACAATAAGATTTAAATAATTGAATGAATGAATACCTGAGAACTTGTTTTTTGGAGGGAGTTTTTTTTTGACGTTATGCTAACTGCTACAACTACAAAATTTTCTAAAAATAGTTTTGCAAACGACAAATTAATTGTATATTTTTAATTTAAGTTTAATTTAAATATAAATAAATATATTAATAAATAAATATATTATATAATATGTATTTATTATTTATTTATACTAGCATTGTCAACCGCGCGAGTAGTTTTTCAATTTGAAGAGAAAAATCATTATTAATACAAAATAAAAATTTCGATTAATTATTTACTTGTTAAAAGTTTTTGAATGCTTAGATTCGAGCTTAAATTGGATTTTAGGAAAGTATCAGTTTGTTTACATGGTTATAAAAATATAATTTTCCTGGTATTCTTGAGAAAAGTCGAATAAATTTTTGAACATTTCAGATATGTGGAGAAAGAGTCAAGAACATTTTTGTATTCTACAGAATTTTACCAGGTTTTAGAAAAAATGCGAGCCGGTTTCTTAATTATCTTTTAAACTGACTCAAATTTTTCTTAAAATTTCGAAAAATCTTTCAAAACTAAACAGATTTCCCTTGAATCATTCAGATTTGTTTAAAAAATTTTTAAAAATCGTTTTAAAATTTTCAAATCTTTTCAAATTTTCTTTAAAAATTAATTTTACAAAATAAATAATCATTGAAACCGTTATAAATTTTTAAAAAATCTGCAAATATCTAATTTTATGTTTAATTTTGACATTTTTACAAGTTTTAAATCTTTTCCATATTTTTAATATCTTTTAAAAGAATTCGAATTTTTCCTATTTTTTTTTTTAATTCTGCATAAACTTCTGAACCTTCTATATAGCATTTAAAATTTTTTCTAAAATATTCTCAAAATTCAGGAAAGTTGCAAAAATTGCCTTAAAATCTTCCGAAATCTTTTTTGAACATTTTTGAAATATTTAAAAATATTCTCGTGAAATTAATTTTTTTTTTAATTAAAAATCATCCAAAAATTTCCCAGAAATCTTGAGACTTTTATTTACATGAGCCCTTTAAAAAATTTTAAAACGCTTCTAAACTTTTTGTTCGAAATCTTTAAAAATCTACATTTTTGAAAATTGTTTTAAATCTTTTTAAATTGTTTTTAATCTTTTAAAAACTTTTATCTCTCAAATGTACTTGAATTAAAAAAAAAAACTTAAACTCGCAAAATTGAAAAGTTTAGTTTAAAAATTTTCTACATTCATTTTTGAAAAATAAAAAAAATTGTTTAAAAATCTTTCAGATTCTTTTTTGACATATTTGAAAATTTTCAAAACTTGAAATCTATCTTTTAAAATAAAACGTAAGTCATTTGAAATTTTATTAATATTTGTTGACAAAAATATATAAAATAATTTTTTTGCAGAAAAAAAGGATGAAAGTGGAAAAAGCCGTGATTCCATAGTATTAGCTATTTATTCATTATTATTGATTTTATTATAAATATTAAATTTAATTATAAATATTACTTTTAGTTATAGATATTAAATTTAAATATAAATTTGTTCAACCATCTGTGTATATAAGACTAGTGGATAAAGAAGGATAATTATTACGAAAGTTTGAGATTAAAATTCATAATTTCTTTATTGTATTATTGGATTATTTTCCGTTCAGTCGTTCATTGCAGAATATGTTTGCCATTGGTATTAAAATCAGGTTTTAGGGCAATAAATTATAAGTAAATTTTAATGTTTTTGTTTGGTTTCAGTGAACTAAAAAGACGATTAAAAGCGGAACAGAAGCTGAAAGAGAAGGCGGAGAAGGAAGCTAAAGTTCTGGAGACGCAACCTAAAAATAAATCTGATGAGAAAAAGTCAGTATTAAATGAGGAGGAAATTAGTCCTAATGTAGGTATCTTTTTCGTTTTTTTTTGTTTAGAGAATTTAAATAAACTTTAACCCGTAATAAATTACAGGATTAATTAATTAATTATGAATAGAATACGGATTTTTTTCAGTGTAAACGAATCCCTTCTTATAAATTAATACTAAAAACTACCATCATTATTATAAGCAAACGAAGTATTTTAGAAAGAAAATAATAATTTCAAAAGTTTCAAGTTCTAGTAGATTTTATTTTTATTTATTTATTTTTTATAAAAATAGAAATCGGCTAAATAACTGAAATCTCTTGATATCTTGTCCCTAAAAGTCCCCTATTTTCACTATAATATTCTTTACGATCACTGTGAAGCCTATAATTAATATTATTTCAAATTAGCAATGAAAGTTAAAAAACTTAATTTCCTTTTGCAGGAATATTTTAAAATACGATCGCAGGCTGTTAGCCAGCTTAAAACATCTGACAAGCATCCTTACCCGCACAAATTCCACGTGTCAATCTCCTTAGAAAAATTTATAGAAAATTATTCCGAGAGTCTAAATGACGGTGATATCCGAGAAAAAGAAGAATGCAGCATCGCTGGTCGTGTTCACGCAATTCGCGAATCTGGATCGAAATTATTTTTTTATGACCTCCGAGGCGAAGGAACGAAGGTCCAGGTGATGGTGAATGCTAAGAAATTCTCCAGCGAGGAGGAATTCTTCAAACAGACGAGTAAAATTAGACGTGGAGATATTATTGGAGTTGTAGGATGTCCAGCAAAAACCAAGAAGGGAGAATTCTCAATCGTTCCGTCGAGAATTGAACTTCTTAGTCCTTGTTTACATATGCTTCCTCATTTACATTTTGGTCTAAAAGACAAGGTTGGTTTAAAATAATTTTTTTCTCAGTCAACTTAAAAAAATTTGTTTTCATTGATCATAACTAATTACATACTAAATTTGTTTAGGAAACACGGTTTCGTCAACGATTCTTGGATCTGATTCTCAACGACAACGTTCGGCAGACATTTTACGTTCGGGCAAAAATAATCGCCTACATTCGTAGGTTTCTGGACGAACAAGGTTTCCTCGACGTTGAAACGCCGATGATGAATATGATCGCTGGAGGAGCGACTGCGAAACCTTTTGTTACTCATCACAATGATCTCAACTTGGATCTCTTCATGCGAATCGCTCCCGAACTTTACCTAAAAGTAATATCAAAATATAGAGCAATTTAGTTCTTTCTTTAATTCACTAATTCTACTAGTTTTCATAAGTAATGTGAAGCTTTTTATAAAAATTATTACTTACAAGGTAAGATTCGGAAATAAATAAGGTAGAAGCAATATTTGTCAAATTGTAGAAATTGATAATGATATTAAAAATATGCCTGGTTAAAATCACCCCACTTTTGAAGACTAATTTCTTGGTTTTTAACGATTATTGAACAATCAAAAAATAAGATCCCTATAACAAAAACTACTTTTTCTAGTAGTATAAGAAATTTTGATCAAAATTTGTACTCGGTATCAGGTATATTTCGAAACTATATCCATGAATTGTTTCGATTAGACGGAAATTCAAATACAGCATTTTCGACATTTCAAACTTTGTTTCGACGTCTCGCGGCTGTTTTATCTGAAAGTATTGCTAAAAATTATTACCTATATGGTGCGCCTGGATTCGTAAAAGAATAAGCTAGAGATTATATTCATAAAATTTGAATAAATATTGATGATATTAGAAATATGCTTGGTCAAAGTTGCCCTAGTTTTAAAGACAACTTTCTTGACTTACAATGATTTTTTCTCAAATGAAACCATGAGAGTCCTATGACAAAAAATATTTTTGCGATAGATTAGGAAATTTCGACTAAAATTTTTGCTATTGACATTCGATTGCCAAAACAGAAAACTTGTGTTCTTTTCATTTTTCAATTTATGTGTTCAATTTTTACGATAAAAGTGACTCCTGAAAGTACATGTCATTCGAAAGAGAATTTCAAGAAACATGCAAATTTGTTAAACGTCATATTTATCCACCAGGATCGGTTGTTATTTGCCTTAAATTTACTCCACGCAGACACTTTTGTTGACACCTCTTTTTTTCATATTTGTTTTAGACAAATTTTTTGAATTAATACATACATTTGTAGGAGAAGAATCGATCTCCATACAGTATTTCATAAATTTGTGAAATAATCTTTACAAGCCGAGAAATTAGTCTTCAGAAGTAGGGTAACTTTGACCAAGCATATTTTTAATGTAATAAGTGTTTATTAAAATTTGAAAAATAGTCGTCGCAGCTCGTTTTTTTCTGAACCTAGCTATACCGCATAAGTCATATTTTTTCGCTATACTTTCGAAGAAAATGGTGGTCAGCGATGTCTTCACAAAAGCTCACGTTCATGGTGAATCTGTCGGTACCCAATTAGATGTGCATACTATTTTTGACAAGAAACATAAGCGAAATCGCGAAAATGTTGTAGTATTTGAGGTTGATTCATTTTTTCTCCCGTATTATCCAAAGAAGATTCCACTTTCCAAACTGAATTGAAGTTGCTTTCAAAAAAATGAAAATCACCCTCCATATTTCAAATGAATAAAAAGTTGTTTTGTCGAGCACAGTGGGTAATTTTTAGTAATAATTCACAATTATTTTGCAACGTTTCGTTAGCTTGGTTCGCTGTCCTCTTCAGTCTAAAATCCTATTGAAAAGCACCAACATATGTAACCAGTACAAAACAAGACGTTGTAAATAATTTTAGAAAAAAAATACACTTTAACTTATATTAATTGATCAGGGGCACGTAAATTATTTAAAGTTAGAATAAAATTTTTTGGCAACTGGTTGAAATGAAAATTTGAAAATTAACGTTTGCGCATCGTCTGTAAGCTGAGGACGATAACTGAAGATCCTGATACTCAGAGGTGGTATTTATATACTCAAGAGCATTACGTTCAATTGAAGTACAATTGCTGAGGCTGCTTCTTAACAATGTTTCCTCCTGTGGTGAAGGTACAACGATTTGATTCCACATCACATTAAAAATTTGGACACACATTATCAAAAAAGATTCTCGTTTCATGGCTATTCATGTAAACAAATTTTTTTCAGCATATAACAATCATACGTCTGCAAAAATTTCAAAATTGAAAATTCACGATGTTTATCACCATATTTAATATTTGAACAAATTATTGCTAAACATTAAAGAACAAGTAATAAAGTTCAATATTGGAAATAACACTATTGAAAAATTCTTAGAATTGTGTAGTAAGAAATTTAAAACTATTCTTGGTAATCGTGATATTCATCACAAACAAATAGTTGAAAAATTCCTATTAGAAAACGACCGTTATGAAAGTCTAAACAGAGACTTTTAGGTCAAGAATATGACTAAAAACCCTATTCCTTCTGACGTGATTAATATTGTACCTTCAGGTTCAAATCACAGTATTGCTTTGAAGTTTTCCCCCAAATATACGATCAATATGATCAACAATATAGAAACGTCTTTAAAATCACTAGTTTTGAAGCAGGCAAGAATTCGAAAAGACCCCCCTTGGCGCTCAAACTATAAGGCCTACTGTGCCGCACCCTTAACCATTCACTGTGACTACTTGACACCAGACCTGTTGATGAAGCCTAGTACGTCGAACACTGATCGCGTTGCAATTTCCTCAGGTTCCATAAAATAAGCCTCAAGGGATTACTGTCTTAGCCTAGCCAATGCCGGGCACTAGCCTTATACACGCAGGGATGTTTCATCATCCCTACCGCACCTCCTGCACTCTGTCGTGGGGTTGCACCTCATTTTGTGCATATGCTAGGTTAAGTGGCTGTGCTCAGAGAGCATCTGAACCACTGTCCTTACATCTTTCTTTGGTAAACTCAGGATTTTTCTAGCTCTGTCCATTCTGTACGTATAGCCCAGAATGGATTTCGCTTGTCGGCAACTGTTACATGCCAAAATTTAAACTCAAATGTAACTACTAAATCTAGGCGTAACCTACCTCATATTTATGACACAGAACAGCGCCACAAGCGTATTACCGATCTTCTCTGAGTTCAAGCCTGTCCACGGTGACTGTCCTACGGTCGATAAGAAAGAGACCACAAGATACTTGAAGTATCACCATGGAGGGATAATAAGTGAGATGATACCCATCCTCGATCATTGAAAAATTATAGTAGCAAACTGTACTGCTACAAAAAAAATTAAAGTTAGGATTGTAATCATACGAGTGTGTTTATACTTTCAATAGTTTAGAACAATAATAGAGTTAAATCATAGCCTGTAAAATATGAACACAAACGCGTATTTAAGCTCAGTAATAGCTCTTCAATATAACTTTATACTTCAGTTCATTATTAATAGCTAGCCCACTTAGTGGAAGAACAGGTAAATAGGCAGACACACTGTAACCGAAAGTTTTTGACTAGCGCTATCACCTATCGTTCTGTCTTGATAATTTTTGATAATTTTATAATATTTGTAAATAAATTTTTTTTTTACATTCAAGTCGAACACGAACTGCAAAAACCTCGAGGAACTGGGCGTCAAGCCCGAGATCCAAAAGCCGCGCATCCTAGGCGCGCTCAAACTTGCGAGCGAGGCGCTTGATGAAAATGTTCCCGCGAAGCGGGCAGATTTTTTTCTCTATAGAATTCGCAATTTGAAAAGACAATTTTTCTCAAGATTGGAAAATTCTATACACAGATATTTGTAGTACTCGGAAAGTGTAACAATTTATATTTTCGACTTTTTTCTATGAAACGGAAATTATTAGATTTATAGCATTTCCAAAATTAAAAAAAAAAAACAAGAATGAAAATGTTAAGGCAAACAATGCACAATATAAACGAAGTCAAAAAAAGAGAAAAGTTGCGTTTTGCAAGCCATGTACAATTGGGGTGATCGATAGAGAGATTGATCAGCAACCTGAGTCGGAGCAGTGTTACAAAACGAAAATTTTATTTAAATAAATAACACAAGAGTTATAGATTAATCTAAAAAATCTATACCTCTTTCCTCACAATACTCCCTTCTCCACCGAGTGAGTCACTCTTACCCACAAAGGGAAATGGCTTAATGGTATAACAAAGAGCAAGCGGATCAAAAAACTAATAGCAACTGTTGTTTTTGCCTCATTATCAATAAATGTTGAATTTGTTATGAATTTATATGTGTCTAATATTTTGAAATTTGGTTAAAAGTATGTAAAGTTGATATAATAAATAAGAAAACACGTTAATTATGAGAGGGGAATAGGTGAGCAGGATATGCTCCTCTGTCCCGCTGTTTTGTTATAAAAATTAATTTGATCCTCAAATGATCCAATTGTTAATTTTTTTCCCCCTCAAAATTGAAAAATATTGTTGGCTGACATTGCAACCATATTTTTGAAATTTTGTCTTTTTGTTTGAAAATTTTATTTCAGGTTTTAAAATCTCTGAAAATTCCTAGATAACTTCGAAATATATCAAGGTTTTCAAGCTATTTTAGCATATCCCAAGTCAGTTCAACATTATTCAAAATTTTCTAGGGATTTCAAAGAATTTTGTTGGATTTTCAAAGATGTTAAGTTTGATTTCATAGATTTTCTCTCAAGCAAATAAAAATAATTTCAAAAGATGCACAGTGATTCTAAACTTTCCGATGTATTTTAATTTATTTCAGGGAATTTCACAAAATGTAAAAGATTTCGAGTGATAGCAAAGATATCCAGTTATCTAGTTATTCTAGTTATCTTGAATTTTTAAGAGAATTCGAAATAATACTTAGAACATATTTAGAAATTCTGACTGATAGGTTATGATTCCCACGATCATTGTGAATTTATTTTCAACCTCAACAGTACACTAAACAGATCTTCCGCCATTTCGTTTGTTATAAGATGTCGGCTGCCTTGCTTGCATACTTAAGAGTTTTTTCAAATAATACTTTATAATAATTTTTAACTAACAAGAATTATTTCTTAATAAAAACGCAAGTTTTCAACACAATACATGAATTTCCATAAAAGAAAGGTGAATTTTTATCTAAAAAAAAAAATAGATAAAATTTTATTGGAAAGGCGCACGAAATAGCAGAGCAGAAATTTTTTAACTTATCTAACTCACCACTTTGGCAAAGATTAGAAATTTTTGAAACGAGAAGTTCGTAACTTCTTTTGTATTTTTGAATTATACATCGTTCTTTTACCGAATAATCTTCATCTAGAAAATATGCGGATCTGTGTTACTCCGTTCTTTGCATCAGCGGTTTTACTCAATTCTGTTGGTAAATATATGTATACTAGTTATTACATTAATTACAAATATAGAAAATGAAACTGTTTAAAATTGAAAATCGTGAAAATTAACAGAAAATTCCAGCACTACAGACTTATAGCCCAATAATGGAAGATATAAATTTTTCTCCCATTCTAAAGATCAGAATTTTTTAACATCCCACTTCGGTCCTGGGAAGTTGTAAATTTTCCAGAAGTGGAACTCGGATCTAGGAAAATCTATAGAAATACTTTTAGAAAAAAAATTATTTCCAGAGTTGAATATACATTCTTTGGCTTCAAGTTAAGTTTTTCATCGGAAAAAATTTGATCAAGAATAAATCCATTTTTGGTACAAAGATAATTAATATTGGTTGAAAAGTCTATTATATTTTTGTTAAAAAATTCTTCTTTTTTTGGCCAAGAATTGTATTATTTTGTAGAACACTCAAATATTTTGTCAAAAAGTTGTTCTTTTTGGTTAATAGCTTAACTTTCTTGTTGAAAATTCGTCTTTTCGGGCTGAAAATTCCACTATTTGGTTGAAAATTCACTTTTTTGTTTGAAAATTCATATTCGACGATTGAAAATTTGAATTTTTCGTAGAAAAGAAACATATTTTGATTGGAAATTAAACAATTTTGTTGAATTTTTTTTACTCTTCATTGATATATCTTTCTCGATGAAAATTGGAAAATTAAACTATCTAATTTCAAACTAAAAAGAGAGAACTTTCAACAAAAACTTCTGGTTGAAAATTAAATTTTGTGTTGATAGTTCAACTAGTTTGAAGGTGCTTCATCTTTTCTTTTTCCAAATTTAAGAGCTTGAAAGAAAATGCAACTTTTCGGTTTAAAATGTAACTATTTTGTAGAAAATTATTCTTTTTTGTTTGAAAAATCGACAATTTGCTGGAAAGTTCATCTTTTTGCCTTAAAAATTCAACAATTTTATAAAAAAATCAACTATTTTGTCAAAAATTCGTCTTTCTTAGGAAAAAATTAACTTTTTCATGCAAAAGTGATATTTTTGCGTTGCAAATTTCACTGTTTTGCATAAAATTCATCTTTCCAACTGAACCTTCAAAAATTTGGTTGAATTTTCCTTTGCTAAAGCTCTCTCGGCTTTAACGAACACATTCTCATGACGTTTCTCGTGAGAAAAAAAGCTTGAGTACAAATTCTCAGATCTAGCTAAAGAACAATTTTCTTACTAAACATTTTATTGTACCTTCTGTCCTTTTGTCCAAAAACCCAAAACGATTACTATTATTAATCTTTTGAAGTTTGCAATTATTTTTCCATCTTTTTTGAACTTTTAAATATCTCTTGAAAATATACAAGGAATTTCTTTTTAATTTTCTGATCTTGCAAAATTAAAAACATTTGCTTTCAAATCCTGTAGAATCTTTTTCGAAATTTCAGGAAATCAGTTGAAATCTTCTCCAATTTTCTCTCAAATTTTGTATCGAAGTACAAAGCAATGAGCTTACTATTCTTGAATGTTATCTTACGGAAAATAATTTGATAATCTGCCTTAGTAATCATAAGCATATAAACACGAAGCATACAACTTTGAAGTGAAATGTCAAATCAAATAATCGCTCATTTTAAAAGTAAAATAATAAATAAGGAAATAAAACCAATAAGGAATGTCGTCAAGAATAAAAATATTGAAATTGAGATTTTATAGTACCTAATTACCTTTTTTTAAGACTTGTTATATTCTCTATTGGTGAAATTATCATCTTTTGAAATTTCTATTTTAACAACGATTTTCCTTAGTTAGTATTTTTATTATAAAATATATTTTATATGTGTTTATTATTGTCTAGAGGAAATCTTTTTATTTTCCTTGAAATGTGACTCAATGCCAAGTTGAAAGGCAGGTAAAGATTATTTTGTTCATGACTATGAGACCTCCGAGGACGCTTATCTTTTTAAGTGCCATCTTAAATGGAAAGCGTATCGACTCACCGATATTCTATTACTATTTTAACAAATATCAATACTATCAAATTGAATTTAAAAAAATTTTAAATTTTGGTCATTACAGTTTTCGGGAATTTTCTAATTTCGTGAATTTGAAACTTCGCAATTTTTAAGATTCAAGTTTCAAAGTTTTGGAAATTTGAAATTTCTTATTTTTTCTAATTTCAATAACTTTTGCTTTCAGAATATTTGAATATCGTTGCTAAATAATTTCAGTGGTTTTATTTTTTCGGCAACTTGAAATTTCGAAAATTTTCATGTTGGGTAATTGAATTTGTAGTTAAACATTCGATATGTCTTTTTAAGTTTTAGAAACACATTTGAAGAATAGTTTCGGTACTTTTGAACATTTCGGATTTTTTTGCAGAAACTCGTATAGGGTCCTTTAC
>JAWWEA010000124.1:4419376-4430970 GCA_035222095.1 Andricus quercuspetiolicola | reverse complement strand
GTTAAAAATTAATTTCTTTCATTAAAAATGGAAGTATTCTATTTATCGTTGAAAATCCGTCTTTTTTTGTTAATAGTTCAACTATTTGGTTGAAAATTCATGTATTTTGTTAAAAATTTGTCTTTTTTGATATAAAATTATTCTTCTTGGTAGAAAATTCATCTCCGAATCAAGTATCATTTTTTTTGGTTGAAAATTCATCCATTTTAGTTGAAAATTCATGTGCACATGCCATTTTAAAAGTCTCAATTTCAAGCGTTTTAAAATTTAAAACCTTTAAACTTACAATTTTGTCCAATTTTGAAAGTTTCGGTGTAAAATTATTCAATCTTGAAAGGATTTTCCAATGTAAAATTTTACATTTTTCAATAATTTTAATTTTGAAACTATACAGTTTTCAAAGTTTTAATTTTAAGCGTTTAAAATTTTTAAACCTTCAATCTTAAAATATACTTATTTTGAATTATTGAATCTAACATTACTCCTTTTATGCTCGTTCTGAATTCGAAATGGAACAATTTGCAGCGTTCTTTAAATTCATGAAGCCTCCATTTTGACGCCTATTATAAATTTTAATTCGTAAAAGCCATTCTGTTGGTTTAATAGGTCCACTAATTAATTATTTACTTTTCATGATTCAAAGTAACGTTTTACTGAAAAATGTTTAGTTCTTAACTACATATGTAATTGAAAATTGTTCAATTTTGAAAGTTCAGTTTGAAATTATTCAATTTTAAAAGATTTTCAGTGTTAAATTTTACAGTTTTCAATCATTTTCATTTGAAGCTATACCATTTTGAAAGTCTCAATCTCAAGTGTTTTAAATTTTAAAACCTTTGAACTTAAAATAGTCCTGTATTAAGTTATTCAATCTAAAATAAAATTTTAATTCTTAAAAACGATTCTGTTGGTTACATACACTGTCGTACAAAAGTTTTTGACCACCTCTTTTTGATGACTAATTTGCTCTTAATTTTAATTATTTCAAAGCTAAAAAAATTTCTCTGTGAAGGGTTGAATGCTTTCAAAATTGGGTATAAAATCAGCACAGGATGAAGGCAATTTGTCTATTTTTTAGGTAGATGTTGGAAAAATAGCATAAATTTTAATGTTTCAATATTTTTTAACGTTCTTGGGCTCATTTTAAACCTATTTTTCCATAGTATCGCAATAGCTTATGAGCATACAGCTATAAAAATATACTAGCACAGTGCCAGAACTTAAATTGATAACAAAAAAGTCTAAAAATATTGTTTTTATCACAGAGAATATTGAAAATTTTCCAATGTTTTCGTTACAACTTTAACTTCTTTTCCGGTGATAGGAAAAATTTTTATTTCTATGCTCATAAACTGTTGCGATACTGTGGGAAAATAGCTTTAAAATGAGCACAAGAACATTAAAAAATATTGATTTTTACGGAAGTTATTGAAAATTTAATAAAAACATTTAAATTTACACTATTTTTGTAATATCTACTTAAAAAATAGACAAATTGGCTTCATCCCGGGCTCATTTTATACAGAATTTTAAGAGCATTCAACCCTTTCAAAAGAAAATTTTTTTAGCTCTGATATAATTAAAATTAAGACAACTGAATCAGTCATAAAAAATGAGGTCAATGAAAAATTGTTAAATTCTAAATAATATTCATCGTAAATTATCCAATTTATGAAGTTTCAATCCAAAATTAGATAATTAGTACTAAGATAATTACAAATTCGAAGAAAGTTGTACTTATTGAAATATTTAAGATGTAATTTAATTTCATTTACACAAACCCGTTTTAAATAGAAAATGGGAATTAGTTTAAAATTCGTTTTAATCAATATTGATCTTTCCTCGAATTAAAAAACATTTTTTTTATTATTTGTCATGTAAAAATTGGAGGCTTCACAGTCATTCTCCTATTAGACTTTTTTCCTCTTTTTAAAAAATCCCCCCTTTTTTCGATAGATTTCTCCTATTTTCAAGATATTTCTTCTAGTTTTTCATTCTTATGTACTTCCTTAATGCTTACGTTAAAAAATACTTCTTTAAAAAAATGTTTATACCTTAGGGTGACCAGCCAAATCTCGATTTTTGAATTTTCTAACAACTTGAAGCGAAAAATTCTTTATCGTGGTGAGAAAGTTATTCAGTATTTTTTCAGATTAAAAAATTTACATTTAGATGTCGCTAAAGTGGTTTTTATGGCCTATATGCGACTTTTGTGAGTTAATTGTTTATATTTTTTATAATTGTAAATTTTTAAAAACAACTAATGGTATCACTGCTTCACATAAACGTGAAATTTCTTCCAATTTTTGGTGTTATAGCAAACAATTTTGAAGGGGTGTTTAATAGCCATAATCACTTTTCAATAAAAAATTGCATTGTGATGAATAAATTGGTTAAATTATTTTTTACTCTTTATTGCATGATTTATTAACAAAAATGTAATTTTTTAAAATTTAATAGATTACTATTTTCCAGATTTGAGTGATTAGATTGATTTAAAAAATGACTAATGTACTAAAAATAATTAATTGGATTTGGTACAGGAGGTTGTTAGTGATTAAGAGATCAATATTTTGTCCCTATTTTTTTGAAAAAATTCTTTTTCCCCCTATTTTGAGAATATTTTGCACTGCGGAGCCTGCGATTGCATAAATTAGAGATTTAACTACTAAGTTCTTGGAAATTAAAAAAAAGCAGGAATCTAACGATAAAATTTGGACAACACACTCTTAAATATCTCCATTTAAATTAAAAACAAAAAAAGTAGATGAAAAAAAGGTAAAAAAGGCTTTTTTATTTTACTTATTTTTTTGATGTAAAATGGATACATTCACAGAGTGGCCGAAAAATTTAATTTTCAAAATTCTCTAACTATTAATATTCCAAGCGCAACATTTTAATATTGTAACATCTTTAACCTAGAATGTCTGATAAACGGAATAGATCAGTTGCAGATTAAAATTTAAAAAATGATTTATTTCATCAAAAATGATAATAATAATAATAAATTTCCAATACAAAACAACGAATTTTCAAAAAAAAAGTTGCATTTTTATCCAAATACTGGAAATTTCTACCTACAAAGATAAATTTTCAAGCAAAGACGAATTTTCGAGAAAAAAATTAATTTTCAACAAAAAATTGAAAAGTTTTATTTTCAGTTTAACAAAAAAAAAATTAATTTTTAATTAAAAAGAAAACGAATTTTCCACATATAAGCTAAATTGTCAGCCTAAGAAATGAATTTTCAACTGAAATAATGAATTTTCAACCAAAAAAATAACAAATTTTGAATCAAAAGCATGAATTTTCAACTAAAATGAAAATTTGTATTTTTATCGAAAAAAGATGATAGTTCTACTAAAGTAGCTGTATTTCTAAACCAAAAAGACGAATTTTCAATGAAAAAAGATTGATTTTCAACAAAAAATGGAAAAGTTACATTTTCAATTTAAAAAAATTGATCCTAAACGAGAAAAAAAACGTTTTTTCCACGAATAAGGTAAATTGTCAGCCGAAGAGTTGAATTTTCAACTGAAATAATGAATTCTCAACAACATAAATAACGAATTTTGGACCAAAAGGTTGAATTTGCAACTAAAATGAAAAGTTGCATTTTTATCTCAAAAAGATGACATTTCTACTAAAACAACTTTATTTTGAAACCGAAAGAAGCGAGTTTTCAACGAAAAAAATTAATTTTCAACAAAAAATGGCAAAGTTAAATTTTCAATTTAAAAAGAAATTGATTTCAATCGAAAAAAATGAATTTTCCACAAATAAGTCAAATTGTCGGCCGAAGACATGAATTTGCAACTGAAATAATGAATTTTTAACCCAAACAAAAAAAGAATTTTGAATAAAAAGGATGAATTTTAGACTAAAATGAAAATTTGCCTTTTTATCCAAATAATATGAGATTTCTACTAAAGCAGCTGTATTTTTAAACCACAAAGATGAATTTCCAACGAAAAAAGATTCATTTTCACAAAAAATATGGGCGTTACATTTTCAGTTAAAAAAATTATGTCCAAACGAAAAAAATGTGTTTTCCGCAAATAAATTAAATTGTCAGCTGAAGAAGTGAATTTTCATTTGAAATAATGAATTTTCAACCCAAACAAAAAATAATTTTAAATCAAAAGGATGAATTTTAAACTAAAATGAAAATTTGCATTTTTATACAAAAAAGATGACATTTCTACTGAAACAACTCTATTTTAAAACCAAAAAAAACGAGTTTTCAACGAAAAAAATTAAGTTTTAACAAAAAATGGTAAAACTATATTTTAAATTAAAAAATAAATTGGTTTTATGCGAAAAAATTTATTTTCCGCAAATAAGTTAAACCAACCAAAGAAAGAATTTTGAATCAAAAGGATGAATTTTAGACTAAAATATAAATTTTCATTTTTATCTAAAAAACGTGACATTTCTACAGCTGCTTTAAGCTGTATTTTTAAACCAGAAAGACGAGTTTTCAACGAAAAAAATATTCTCAACAAAAAATAGAAAAGTTACATTTTGAGTTAAAAAAATTATATTCAAACGAAAAAAAATGTATTTTCCACAAATAAGTTAAATTTTCAGCTGAAGAAATGAACGTTCATCTGAAATAATGAATTTTCAACCCAAACAAAAAATAATTTTGAATCAAAAGGATGAATTTTAAACTAAAATGAAAATTTGCATTCTTATCCAAAAAAGATGACATTTTTACTAAAGCAAGTGTATTTTTAACCAAAAAGACGAATTTTCAACGAAAAAAGATTAATTGTCAACGAAAAATGGAAAAGTTACATTTTCAGTTTAAAAAATTGATTTTAAACGAAAAAAGGAGTATTTTCCACGAATAAGTAAAGTTGTCAGCCGAAGAGATGAATTTTCAACCAAGACAAAAATTAATTTTCATTTCAGATGAAAATTTGCATTTTTGTCCAAAAAAGATGACATTTCTATTAAAACAGATGTATTTTTTAAAACAAAAAGAAAAATCTTTAAAAAAATAGTTGAATTTTCTACAGAAAAATAGACATTTTCAACAAAAAATTAATTTTCTACCAAAATAATTGAATTTACAACTCAAAAAGACGTGTTTTCAACAAAACCGTTGAATTTAAATTTAAAAGGATTACTCTGTAACGAAATTAAAAATATTTTAACTAAAATTATAATCATCAGTAGGAAGCATCTGCGAAAAAACGAAATAGAAATACAAGGCAAATAAATTACTGACCAGAATATTATCAGAGTGACCAATAATATTCCCTGTCTTTTTCCTAATTTTCAGGTTTTCCCTGACCTACGGCCACCCTGCATTTAAGAGTGTGTTGTCCAAATTTGATAGATTCTGTTTTTTTTTTAAATTTCCAAGAATTTCGTAGTTAAATTTTAACATTGCACGTTAGATATGAATAATTTAAATTTTCATTTATTCTGAATTTAATTTTTTTAACTTTACAATTTACATTATAGGTTGGACGATGCATCATTTCGACGAGGAAACTTCAAACGTCACAAAAATTACAATTACAATTTCGAGTACAATTGTGAACCTAACGAAGTAACTTTTGGAAACGATGGTGTTGTCTTTAATCCAAATAGACCACCGCCTTCAATTCCAGCAAATCTTAAGACTGATGTGCCAATGCCTCCACTTCCAGAAGATTTCAAGTCTAACGTACCTCCACCTCCACTTCCTGAATATTGCCAGTCACCTCCACCTTCTCAAAATGATTTCAAGACTGAATATATAACTCCTCGTTCACCAGATAACCAGGACGAAGCGGAATACATTTGTAATCCGGATTTCTATTTACAAGAGGACGAAGAAGATGAGGAGCAAAAGTTCGATGATGGAATAAATAGGGACACTCTCTTCTCCCAAAGACTCAGGAAAAGGTTAGAGGAGGAAGACGAACGTGAACGAAAGGAAAAAGAAGAAAAAGCAATTCTCGAAGAAGTCGAGAGAAAAGAAAATGAGAGACGTCGACTTGAAGAAACGAGAGGAAGTAGTTCAAAAGCAAATCTAGAGAACAAAGAAAATAAACCCAGTTTTGTAAATAAACCGACTAAAAGATCGCGTGATAATGAAGAACCGATTGCAGTCAAGCGTCCCAAGATGGAACCCTTGTATAATCCAGATTACGATGATTATAGGGAAGATTGGGGTAACTGTGGATCAGAAACTTTGCAGATTAAAGAGGAACCTGAGCCTTCGCGTTTCGAATACGGTAAAAAGAGTAAGGAGGCTGAAGAGTGCAAGAATTTGGGAACTAGAAACAATTTGGCTTCGAGGCTTTATCTTCTTTCTGAAGGGATTCCCCTCGATTCCACAAGTAGAAATGATAGTAAAAAAGATGCGGAGAAGAGGAAGGAGGATGAGAAAAGATCTAGAGAGAAGGAGAAGTATGATAGAGAGAGAAGTGAGAATGATAATTATAAGGATAAATTTTTAAGGGAAAGATATGAGAAGGACAAGTATAAGGAGAAACTAGAAAGAGAAAGACACGAGAGGGATAAATTTAATCAGGAATGGTACAAACAGGAAAGGGACAAGTTCGAGAAGATTGAGAGAGAAAAGTACGAACGGAAACACGAAAAGGACAGACTCGATAGGAAAAGATCCCGAAGGTCGCTCAGCTTTAGTCCTGAAAGAACTAAAAAGTTTTTCGATAAAAGGGAAAGTAGACAGAGAGGATATAGGGATGAATTCAGTATCAGAGGGAGAGGAAGATACGAGAGGTTCAGAAAGTCAGATTTGCGACAGAAAATCTCCAGACCGGGACAGGAAAAGTTTATTTCTGACACTTATCAGTCTAGAGGGGGGAGGGAGATACTTGGAGATGATTTTGGGAGAAGCCGAAGCAATAGTTGTGAAAGAGACAAGAAGCAATTGTGGAAAGAAAAGGGAAGGTCTAATTCGAGAAGCAGAAGCAATAGCAAGGATAAAAATTGTAGAGAAATCGAATTTCGAAAGAGAATTTTCAGTTCTGGAAGAAGCAGAAGCAACAGCAATGACAAGCATTACAAAAATGTTGATAGGAGAATTACACTTAGAGATTATCAGGACAGGACAGATAAGGCATTGCTGGAGGGAAATTCCTCTGAGATATCTAGAAGTAAAGATATAGATCAGAGGATGGAAGAGAAGAAACGGATTCTGGAAATGCAGAAGGCTAGATTAGAAATGGAGTTGAGTAAACTTGATGAGAGAAGTAGAAGTAGTAGCATGGAAAGAGAGTGCAAATTCAGCAGTAGAGAAAAAGATGACCTGGTATCCAAGGATCGTAAATTTTCTCATTCATTCAAGAAATTTATGAAGAAGGACTTGGAAGAGGGAGAACTTTCTGACTCTTCAAATTCGTTTTTCCATTCTTCTCAGATTGATGGAACAGAAAGGAGAGTATCTCAAATACCGTTAATTTTTGAAAAGAAGATAGAAGTTAAAAAGAGTTTAGAAAAGTCTCCTATTGAAAAATCTATTGATAAGTCAAAGGTAGAGGAAGGAAGTAAAATAGAAGATATAACAAAATTATCGAAGCAAGTGAGAGAATCAGAGTCTCTTGTGAATAAAATTCTAGTTGATAATAGCAAGAACCTAGAAATTCCGGAAGGAACTTTAAATAAGAAATGTCAGGATGAAATTGATTCAATCATTAAAAAAGAAATTTCTATTGCACCTCACTTACAAAATAAGAGCGAAATACCAAGTGTCAAAATGGACACACTTTGCAAATCAGTTGAAAAAGTTGATTTGATTCAATTTCCTGCAGCAGATTCGGATAAAAAATTGGATTCAGGACTTGTGGTTCAACCAGACGATATAGAGAAACATGTACAAAGTCTGGATTCATTTATTGAGTCTGCAGAGCAAGTTTTGGAGGAAAACAAAATGGAAGGAAATATAATAGAAAAAGTAGCAAGAAAAGCCAAGCAGAAACTTCAGGAAGAATTGGAGAAAGAGCTAAAGGAGGTGCAAAGACAGGCTCTAGAATCAGGGAAAAATATTAATGTTGAACCCAAAAAAGAGGATCTGAATAAAAATGAGGAAAAAAAGAAGAAACTATCGAAATTTATGAAAGATCTTTTTAGTCCAGTGAAGGAAAGAAAAAACAGCAAAAGAGGTGAATCCAAGGAAAGAAAAGAGGAGAAAGAATCGAGTCCAGCGAAAGAGAAGAAAAATAGACGTAGAGTATCGAAGGAAAAAGAAGGCGAAACTTCTAGTCCTTTGAAACAAAAGAAAAAGCAAAAACGAAATGAATCTAATAAAAGAAACGGAAAAGAAGAATCCACTTCTGTAGCAGATACAGAAAGTAAGGTGCAGGCGATAGGAGAGGATGAAATTAAAAAAGTCAAAGAAGATTTAGAAATTAAAACTCATAATGATGTCGAAATTAAAGACGAACAAGAATCGAGTTCAGTGAAGGAGCAGAAAATTAAACGGATAGTAGAAGAAGGGCAAATTTCGAGTTCTTTAGAAGAAAAGAATCAAAACGAATCTATGAAAAAAGACGGAAAAGAAATTTCGACTCCTGTAGAAGATGCAGAAAGTAAAGTGCTAAACATAGGAGAAGCAGAAATTAGAAAAGTTGAAGAAGCTTTAGAAATTAACATTCAGAATAAAGAAGATACCGAAATTAAAGAGGAGAAAGAATTGATTCCATTGAAGGAGAAGAAAAATAAACGGAGAGTAGCAAAGGAAAAAGGAGAAATTTCAAGTCCTTTAAAAGAAAAGAAAAGGCAGAAACGAAATGAATCCAAGGAAAAACACGGAAAAGAAGTTTCCACTCCGGTAAAAGATGCAGAAGTGCAAAAGATGAAGACTGAAATTAAAGATCCAGAAATTGTAACTCAGGATAAAGAAGATAACGAAATTAAAGATGAGAAAGAATCGAGTCCTTTGGAAGAAAAGAACAATGAAAAACTAAACGAATCGAAGGAAAGAGGTGGAAAAGAAGTTTCTATTCTGGTGGAAGATGGAGAAATTAAAAAACAAGTTAAAGAAGATTTAGAAATTAACATTCAGAATAAAGAAGATACCGAAATTAAAGAGGAGAAAGAGTCGATTCCAGTGAAGGAGAAGAAAAATACACGGAGAGTATCGAAGGAAAAAGAAGAGAAGGAAATGTCGAGTCCTTTGGAGGAAAAGAAAAAGAAACGAAATGAGTCTAAGGAAAAACACAGAAAAGAAGTTTCCACAACAATAGACGGTACAGAAATTAAAGAAGATATCAAAATTAAAGAGGAAAAAGAATCGAATCTAGTGGGGGAGAATAAAAATAAACGGAGAGTATCGAAGGAAAAAGAAGAAGGGGAAATTTCAAGTCCTTTGAAAGAAAAAAATAAAAAAGGAAATGAATCTGAGGAAAGAGATGGAGAAGTAGTTACCTCTCCGGTAGAAGGTACAGAAAGTAAAGTCCGAAATATAGAAGAGGCAGAAATTAAAACTCCGAAAAAAGAAGATACTGAAATCAAAGAGGAGAAAGAATCGATTCCAGTAAAGGAGAAGAGAAGTAAACGGAGAGTATCGAAGGAAAAGGGGGAAATTCTGAGTCCTTTGGAAGAAAAAAATAAAAAAGGAGAAGATGTTTCCACTCCGGTAGAAGATATAGAAAGTAAAACGCAAGGTATAGGAGAGGTAGAAATTAAGAACCAAATTAAAGAAGATTTAGAAATTAAAACTCAGAATCAAGAAGATACTGAAATTAAAGAGGAGGAAGAATCGATTTCAGTGAAGGAGAAGAAAAATAAACGGAGAGCGTCGAAGGAAAAAGGACAAATTTCGAGTCCTTTGAAAGAAAAGAAAAAGGCAGAAACGAGATGGCAGAAACGAAATAAATCTAAGGAAAGAGACAGAAAACTAGTTTCCACTCCGGTAGAAGATACGGAAAGTAAAGTGACAAATATAGAAGAGGCAGAAATTAAAACTCAGACTAAAGAAGATACCATAATCAAAGAGAAAGAATCGATTCCAGTAAAGGAGAAGAGAAGTAAACGGAGAGTATCGAAGGAAAAAGGAGAAATTTCGAGTCCTTTGAAAGAAAAGAAAAAGGAGAAACAAAATGAGTCTGAAGAAAGAGATGGAGAAGTAGTTACCTCTCCGGTAGAAGGTACAGAAAGTAAAGTGCAAAATATAGAAGAGGCAGAAATTAAAACTCAGAATAAAGAAGATACCGAAATTAAAGAGAAAGAATCGATTCCAGTAAAGGAGAAGAGAAGTAAACGGAAAGTATCGAAGGAAAAAGGAGAAATATCGAGTCCTTTGAAAGAGAAGAGAAGGCAGAAACGAAATGAATCTAAGGAAAGAGACGAAGAAGTAGTGGCCTCTCCGGTGGAAGATACAGAATGTAAAGTGCAAATGATAGAAGAGATTAAAAATCAAATAGAAGACTCAGGAATGAAAACACAGAAGGAAGGCAATGAAAAACAGAAGACAGAAGAAACTAAAGGTGTAAGACCTTTGAAAGAATTGAACCCACCAGAATCGAAAAAGGAAGATAGTAAAATGTCGAGTCCAGTGAAAGATCAAAGGGAAGAAATTGAACCGGAAGTAGAAGTGTCTTCTAACACTGCGAGTTCAGTGAAAGAGAGAAGAAAGAAAATTCAACAGAAAGAAGCCCAAAAGTTCAAGGATACAGAATTGAAACCGAAAGAACCTAAGAAACAGGTTCAAAAGGTTAAAGAAGTTGTTCCGGAAAAACCTAAGACAAAAAAAGTGGAGGAAAAACCTAAGAAAAAATTTGTGGTTGTTGTTAGAAAGAGAAGAAAACCTCCAGTATTGTCTGATTGCAATGCTTCGACAACAATAGTATCAAATGAGAATGTAATTACGAATATCAAGCTAAATAACAGCGGTGACAAGAATCTTCTTTCCTAAAAAAGCGGTTTAGCAGAAGTATAATTTTTGAAATATTTAGGATTTGTTTATTTTGTATATTTTTTTTACTATTTATTTCAAGTCGATAAAGTCACGAAAAGAAAAGTTGAAGATACGAATTTTGAATATGTAATTTTTTGTTAATTGGCAAATATTTTGAATATAAAGCACGCTGCAGAATACAGTTCTGTATTTTAAAAGTACAGAATTTTGAGGATGATTTCGAGGTAAAAAAATATTTAATATTTTTATCTTCATTTTTTGCTTTGATTTCTTTTTTTTTATGTTGGAACGAACCTGAAAGAGACCTCATTTAGCCTTATGAAACTAAACTTGTATAATTTTGTATTAAAATGTAAATAAAGCGAATGTTACTTTTAAGCTTTGAAAGTTTAGATAAAATATTTTTTGACTAATATGTAAAAATTGGTGACATAAATAAACTGATTTTTGTTGTAAATCTGATCTTATTTATTAGTTCTGCAGAAACCTTTTTTTTTAAGAATTGACAACAACCAGTGTAACAGTTGAATTTTTAACGAAATATGGAATAATCGAACCAAAAGATTAATTTTTATTTTAAAAATAAATAAATTTCAGTAAGAAAAACGAATTTTCTACAAGAGTCGAATTTTCTACTAAACAGTTTAATTTTTTTATCAAATTTTTTAATTATCAAGCCAGAAAAACGAATTTTCTAGAAAACATTCAAATT
>JAWWEA010000124.1:3988843-3999039 GCA_035222095.1 Andricus quercuspetiolicola | reverse complement strand
TCATGTTCGAAAATTCTTATTTATTGTTAAAAATTCAAATACACTTGATTTAAACTTAAACTCTTTCGTTGAAAAATCATTTTTTGTTGGATAAAGATTCATCACTTTAGTTGAAAATACATCTGTCTGGTTGAAAATTTAACTGTTTTGTTGAAATTTAGTTGTTGTTAAATATTAATTTTTTCAACTGAAAACATCACTATTCTATTTTAGTTGAAAATTTATCTTATTTAAGTAAAACTTCAACTATTTGGTAGAAAGTTAAACTACTTTGTTAAAAACTCATTTTTTTGTTGTTGAAAATTTATCTTTTTTATTTTAAAATTCATTATTTTTATAAACTAAAAACCTACTATTCTATTTTAGTTGAAAATTTATCTTGTTTAGTTAAAAATTCATTTTTTTTAAATTGAACTTTTTTGTTAAAAATTAGTTTTTTTTGTTAGAAATTAATTTTTTCAATTGAAAATTTGACTATTATAATCTTATTTGAAAATTCGACTATTTTGTTGAAAATTTGTCTTTTTGATTGAATTAAACTGTTTTTTGGTTTAAAGTTGAAAGGGTTGAAAGTTCAAAATTCATTTCTTTGTTGTTGAATATTTAACTATTTTGTTGAAAATTATTTGTTTTTTTTGTTTGTTAAAAATTAATTCTTTTAATTGAAGATTTAACTATTCCAATCTTGTTTGGAAATTTATCTTTTTTTAGTTGAAATTTTAGCTATTTGTTTGAAATTTTTTTATATTTTATTCGAAAATTCAACTATTTTGTTAAAAATTCACGTATTTTGTTGAAAATTCCTCTTTTCTGGTAGAATATTAATTTTCATGTTCGAAAATTCTTATTTATTGTTAAAAATTCAAATACACTTGATTTAAACTTAAACTCTTTCGTTGAAAAATAATTTTTTGTTGGATAAAGATTCATTACTTTAGTTGAAAATACATCTGTTTGGTTGAAAATTTAACTGTTTTGTTGAAATTTAGTTGTTGTTAAATATTAATTTTTTCAACTGAAAACTTCACTATTCTATTTTAGTTGAAAATTTATCTTATTTAAGTAAAACTTCAACTATTTGGTCGAAAGTTGAACTACTTTGTTAAAAATTCATTTTTGTTGTAGAAAATTTATCTTTTTTATTTTAAAATTCATTATTTTTATAAACTCAAAACTTATTATTCTATTTTAGTTATAATTTATCTTGTTTAGTTGAAACCTCAACTAATTGGTTAAAAGTGGAACTTCTTTGTCAAAAATTCATTTTTTTTTTTAAATTAAACTATTTTATTCAAAATTAGTTTTTTTTGGTTAACAATTAATTTTTTTAATTGAAAATTTGACTATTCCAATCTTATTTGAAAATGTATCTTTTTTTAGTTGAAAGTTTAGCTATTTGGTTGACAATTTATATTTTTTATTTGAAAATTCGACTATTTTGTTGAAAATTCATGTGTTTCGATGAAAATTCCCCTATTTTAGTAGAAAATTAATTTTCATGCTTGAAAATTCCTATTTTTCAAATTCAACTATACTCGGCTTATTCGTACTTAAACTCTCTTATTGAAAATTCATTTTCTGTTGGATAAAGATTCATCATTTTAGTCGAAAATTCAATTGTTTGGTTGAAAATTCAACTCTTCAGTTTAAATTTTGTTGTTTTTAAACATTAATTTTTTTAACACAAAACTTCACTATTCTATTTATTTGCAAATTTATCTTCTTTATTTAAAACTTAAATTATTTGGTTGAAACTTGAACTCCTGTGTTAAAAATGTATTTATTTTTTTTGTTAAAAATTCAACTATGTTGTTCAAAATTAGATTTTCGTTTCTGTTAAAAATTAAGTTTTTCAACTGGAAATTTAGCTGTTCTAATTTGTTTCAAAGATTTATATATTTTAGTTAAACTTTAGCTTTTTGGTTGAAAATTCACGTTTTTTATTTGAAAATTCATGTATTTTGTGGAAAATTCTTCTTTTTCGGTAGAAAATTAATTTTCTTGGTTGAACTTCTTTTTTGTCGAAAATTCAACTATACTTGATTGAAATTTGAACTATTTTCTTAAAAATTCATTTTAGACTATTTTTTAAACATTAATTTTCTAATTAAACACTTAGCTGTTCTATTTTAGTTGAAAGTTAATTTTATTCAGTTAAAACTTCAAATAATTGGTTAAAAGTTGAACTCCTTTATTACAAAAATTCATTTTTTTTTGTTCAAGATTGAACTATTTTGTTGAATATTAGTTTTTTGATTTTGGCAGAAATTAATTTTTTCAATTGAAAATTTATTTTTTTTTAGTTAAAAGTTTAGCTATTTGATTGAAAATGGACCTTTTTCATTTGAAAATTCAACTATTTTGTTGAAGTTCCTCTTTTTTATTAGCAAATTAATTTTCATGTTTGAAAATTTGTATTTTTTGTTGAAAATTCAACTATACTTTATTGAAACTTAAACTCATTTGTCAAAAATTCATTCTTCATTTTGGATAAACATTCATCATATTAGTTGAAAATTCATCTATTTTATTCAAGATTGAACTATTTTATTGAAAATTAGTTTTTTGATTTTGTCAGAAATCAACTTTTTCAATTGAAAATTTATCTTTTTTAGTTAAAAGTTTAGCTACTTGATTGAAAATGTATCTTTTTCATTTGAAAATTCAACTATTTTGTTGAAATTCCTCTTTTTTGCTAGCAAATTAATTTTCATGTTTGGAAATTTTTATTTTTTGTTGAAAATTCAACTATACTTTATTGAAACTTAAACTCTTTTGTCAAAAATCCATTCTTCATTTTGGACAAAGATTCATCATTTGAGTTGAAAATTCATCTATTTTATTCAAGATTGAACTATTTTATTGAAAATTAGTTTTTTGATTTTGTCAGAAATTAATTTTTTCAATTGAAAATTTATCTTTTTCTGGTTAAAAGTTTAGCTATTTGATTAAAAATGTATCTTTTTCATTTGAAAATTCTTATTTTTTGTTCATGTTTAAAATTCGAATTCCTTTGTAAAAAAAATTCATTTTTTTTGTTCAAAGATTCATCATTTTAGTTTAAACATTCATCTCTTGAAAATTTTTTTTTTGGTTAAGCATGATATTTTTAACTGGAATTTTTAATTTTTGGTTGAAAATTCGTTTCATTTGCTTGATCTTAACTGTTTTTTCATTCAAAATGAAAATCTTTTTCTGTTGAAAATGTATCGCTGGTCAGAAATTAATTTTTTTTTTATATTGAAATATTTAAATGAGAAGAGGGAGAAGAAAGATTTAAAAATGTTTCGGATTTAAATTTTAAGTTCCTTTGTTATTCCAAGAAATTTTTAATATGCAGGAAGGGTTAAGGAAATATCTTTTCTGTACTTCATATGCAAAGGCATCATTAGCATGAAAAGTATTTCTATTTATATAACTTGAATAGATTAGAGAGGCTCCGGGTTCACATTATGAAACCAGATATATTCACTTACATATACTGAATGTTATCTTTCATCAGTTCTCACCTTAGCATTATTACACTGCCTTCCATTTTATACAAAACCAGAATGAAGTTCATTATTAATCAACTTTCTGTGAGAACTTTTTTTAAACTTTTTTTAAAAATCTAAATACCCAGAAAACAAAAATCTATTCACTTGCGTTTGAATGTGTTGTGATAACTTTTGAATTGCGTATCTGTCACTGAAATTCCAGATTGCCACCCATCAGAGCGGATTTCGGAGTTTGTTTCTGTCACGTGCACTCCTTGCAGCCACTAGCACGTACACTGAATAAGTGAATGGCCCTGACGCTTTAGGTGTAAATCTTATAATTCCTGCACAGAATAATTTATTGAAATTATTGTAAAAAGAGAATTGCAACTTCATAATTATTGAATTCAGAAATAAATTGTTGCATATGTTTAAAGTTGCTATGTGGGCATCGTATTTTTACCGTTGAATGTGATCTATTAAGACCTCTATTTAATGTTGAATTTCAACCCATTCATGCGCACATTGATAAATCGTAAAATGCCCATAGGAATTATTTCAGGTTATTCAGTCTCATTCAAATCTATTCACACAGCATCTTAACAAATGCGGAATGGCAGATTTAAAGCGCAGCGCACAGGTGACAGATTAAAAATGACTCGCTCTCTATCGGTTCTTTTGTCCTGGGTAAGTGGAGTAAAAATTAAATAAAATTTCATTTGAAAAGTTAATAGTGGCCCTTGTTATAAACAATTCTTATAGCAAAATATTTCAATTTGAGGTTCTTTCAAATTTTTTTTTTTAATCTTTAAAATGGCTACAGATGACTCTGGATACTATGGATACGGAAAAAACTTCTATTTTTCAATTGAAGAAGAATTTTTTGCATAAAATTTGTTAGCAAAAACATTTATAAACATATTTAATATTATATTTTTTTAATATTTGTGACTGACTTAAACTCACAAATAGGTCTAAAGATATTTCGATTGAAAGACAGATTTTTTGCTACGTGAAACTGCCGAAATTTGTTTATCTTAGTTGTTTATAAACATTCAGATTGTTACATTTTGTCAAATATTATCAAAGATATATTATTTTCAAGAATATCTATACCCACCCTGGCGATCAAGGAAAATTTAAATTTGATAAAACCTTAAATTTATATATTTTGTCACAAGAATTGTTTATAACAATGGTTATTGTTATCTTTCAAATTGATTTTGTAATTAAATGTCCATAAAAAAAGAATTTTCAACAATATAGTTTAATTTTTAACGAAACCATTTTTAACTAAAATCAAGAATCATTAACCAAAAACATAAATTTTTAACGAAGAGGATTAATTTTCTACCGAAAATAACTGTAAAAAAATTTCAACAAAATACATGGATTTTCAACAAAGTAGTTAAATTTAACTAAAAAGTACCAATATTCAGTCGAATAGTTGAATTTTCAAATAAAAAAAAATTAATTTTAGACCAAAAATGAAATATTTTATTTTAAATGAAAAATCCAAAAAAAAATCCTCAACGAAAATTGTAATAGTTAATATTTTAGCTACGAAAAAATGTTCTTTTTTAAATCAAAAACAGTTTAATGGAACCAAAAAACATAAATTTTCAACAAAATAGTTGAATCCTCAACCAAAACAGATTCATTTTCAAAGAGTTGCATTTTTTGAGTCAAAAGAAAAAAATTTCATCTAAAATTTTAAAATTCTAAGCCGTAAAGCCGAGCTTTTTACAAAAAGGCTGAATTTTCAACTAAATAATTGAACTTTCAAACTAAAAATATCAATATTTAATAAAAAAAGTAATACATAGTTAAATTTTCATTAATTAAAAAATAATTTTCAATTTGAGAAAAACGAATTCGCTAATAAAAAACTTAAATTTTCTACTAAATAGTTGAATTTTCCATCAGATTTTTAAAGTTTCCAGACAAAAAGACGAATTTCCTACAGAACAGTTACATTTTCCACTCTAAAATAAAAATTTCCTACAAAAAAGTTCATTTTCAACCAAAAAGAACAAATTTTCAACAAAATAATACATTTTCAACCAAATAGTTGAATTTTCAATAAATTTCATAAATTTTCTACCAAGCAGTTGATTTTCTAAACTAAAAAAAGATCAATTTTCAACCCAAAATGAAATAGTTAAATTTTTATTTAAAAAATGAATTTTCAATTCAAACAGAAAAAGAATTTTTTTCGAAACATTTGAATTTTTTACCAAGTTGTTGAATTTGCAAGTCAAAAAGATGAATTTTCTACAAAACATTTGAATTTTCAATAAAAAAGTTCATTTTCAACCATTAGTTCAATTTTCAATCAAATAGTACAATTTTCAGTTGAAAAATTAATTTTAAACCAAAAAACGAGTTTGTATCAAAGAAGTTTCATTCTCAACCAAAGAGTGGAATTTTCAACCAAGAAGATTAATTTTCTAACAAAAAGAACAAATTTTCAACAAATCACATACATTTTTAAACAAATAGTTGAATTTTCAATAAATTTCATCAATTTTCTACCAAATAGTTTATTTTTTAAAATAAAAAAGATCAATTTTCAACCCAAAATGGAATGGTTAAATTTTTATTTAAGAAATGAATTTTCAATTTAAACAAAAAAAGAATTTCTTATGAAACAGTTGAATTTTTAACCAAATTGTTGAATTTTCTAACAAAAAATTGAATTTTCAACAAAAATTTTCATTTTCAACCATCATTTCAATTTTCAATAAAATAGTTCAACTTTCAGTTAAAAAATTAATTTTAAGACAGAAAACGAATTTTTATCAAGGAGGTTTAATTCTCAACGAAAGTGATCAATTTTGAATCAAAATTATGAATCGTTAACAAAAAAAAATTAATTTTGAATAAAATATTTTAACGTCCAACCAATGAGTAAAACTTCAACCTAAAAAGATTAATTTTCAACAAAAAATGTAATAATTATTGATATTTAAACCAAAAAAGAATTTAACTTTAAATCAGAAACCAAAAAATAGACATTTCCAACAAAACAACATGATTAATTTTCAACCAAACAAATGCATGGTTAATCAAAAACATTGATGCTCCGAACGTAAACAGACTGGGCCGCGTGAATCATTTCTGTTGAATTTGGACGCATGACGCAACCTGATGCAACTAATGCGCTGAGAGTGCGGCCCTTATGCTATTTGTCACGCTTGAATGAGCGCCGCCTCTCTTTCGGTCCCGCGGTCCCCGCATCACCTAATTCCGAGGACAGAAATTCTAGGAACGACTTAAACGGGAGTTACTTGAATCGGAGTTACTTAAATGGAATTCCCAGTGTATTCTATCTTTAACCTTTTTTGGCATCTAAGAACTTACCGATTCCAACGATAGGGAATTTGTCTACAAAGGTTGAAAATTTGAGAAATAATAAATATTAAGTATTTTGGTAATTTAATCAATTTTCAAGGAGTTTTTTCACTGACTCGCTTCTCTTATGTGCGGAGAAAAGGTAGGAATAATAGTGCAAAATATAGAAGTAGGTAATAAGAAGAAATAGAGTAGGAAAGTGAGATAAAGAATATAAAGAGAAGAAAAAAGAAGGAATAGAGCAAAAATGAAAAATGGAAAGGTTGAAGATAGAGGAGTGGTGAAAGGACGATAAAGCAACAAATGAAGAAGCTGATACCAAGAATAATTTAGAGGTTAACGAAAATAAGGGAAGAAATAGAGTAGAATGCTGAAATAAATAATAGAAAGAGAAGAAAAAAGTCGTAAGAACTTAAGGAAATAGGGGAAAGAGAAAAGTAGTAGAGAGGAATACAGGAGCAAGAGGGGTAATGTGGTAAAAATTTAAACGGACAAACAGACATGTAGTGATTAGAGAAGAAATAAAAAGTAGACCTTGGAGGGGAAGGAAACGGTTTGAAGCGGAGGAGGGGATTCAGAAGAAAAATAAAGGATATGAAAGGATACAGAAAACTGCCGAAAGGATACAAATAAGAGGTTCAAAGGTGAAATTAGAAAAAAACAAGAAAGGTAGAGCAATTGGAGGAATGTTGATAATAGTGAAAACTGAGGTAATTAAGAAGAAAAGTAGGAATAAAAAGAAATAATATTTTAAAAAATAAAAATATGAAATAAGAAGGAATATAGAAGTAGGGTGAGATAATGAATATCAACAGAAGAAGGAATAGAGGAAAAATGAAAGATGAAAAGGTTGAAGATAGAGGTGTGAGGGGTGAGGAGTGAGGAAAGGACATTAAAGCAACAAATAAAGAAGCTGATACCAAAAATAATTCAGAGGTTAACGAAAATAAGGAAAGAAATAGAGTAGGATGATGAAATAAATAATAGAAGGAGCAAAAACAAGTCGTGAGAACTGAAGGAAATAGAGAAAAGAGAAAAATAGTAGAGAGGAATACAGGAGCAAGAGGGGTAATATGGTAAGAATTTAAACGGTCAAACAGACATGTCGTGATTAGAGAAGAAATAAAAAGTAGACCTTGGAGGGAAAGGAAACGGTTTGGAAGGGAGGAGGGGATTCAGAAGGAAAATAAAGGATATGAAAAGATACAGAAAACTGCCGAAATGATACAAATAAGAGGTACAACGAAGAAACTAGAAAAAACAAGAAAGTTGGAGCAATTTGAGGAATGTTGATAATGGTAGAAGCTAGGATAATTAAGAAGAGAAGTAGGAAGCAAAAGGAATAATATTGCAAAACAGAAAAATAAGAAATAAGAAGGAATAGAGAAGGAGGGTGATATAATAAATATCAAGAGAAGAAGGAATAGAGCAAAAATGGAAGATGAAAAGTTGATAATGGAGGAGTAAAGAAAGGACAATAAAGCAACAAATAAAGAAGCTGATACCAATAAAAATTTAGAGGTTAACGAAAATAAGAGAAGAAATAGAGTAGGATGGTGAAATAAATAATAGAAAAAGAAGAGACAAGTTGTGAGAACTTAAAGAAATAGAGGAAAGAAAAAAGTAGTAGAGAGGAATACAGTATCAAGAGGAGTACTATGGTAAGAATTTAAACGGACAGACATGTAGAAATTATAGAAGAAATAAAAAGTAGACATTTGGAGTGGAAGGAAATGGTTTGGAGGGGAGGGGAGGATTCAGAAGAAAAATAAAGGATGTGAAAGGACACAGAAAACTACAGAAAGGATATAAATAAGAGGTACAGAGAAGAAACTAGAAAAAACAAGAAAGGTAGAGCAATTGGATGAATGTTGATAATGATGAAAACTAAAATAATTAGGAAGGGAAATATGTGTGAAGAAGAAGGAATAATAGTGCAAAAAATAGGACCAAGAAATAAGAAGGAATAGAGAAGGAGGGTGAGATAATGTATATCAGGAAAATAAGGAATAGAGGAAAAATGATAGATGAGAAGGTTAAATATGGAGAAGGGGGAAAGGACAATAAAGCAACAAATGAAGAAGCTGCTACTAAGAATAATTTGAAAGTTAATGTAAATAAGGGGATAAACTGAAAAGAATAGAAAGAGGAGAAACAAGTCGTAAGGCGTTAAGGAAATGGATGGAAGAGACGAGTAGTATAGAAAAATACAGGAGCAAAAGGAAATGAATAATGTGGTAAGATTTGAATGTAAGAACAAAGAAGTGGTGATTAGAGAAGAAATAAAAAGTAGGCCGTTGGAGGGTAAGTAAGCGGTTCGGAAGGGAGGAGGGGATTCATAAGAAAAATAAAGGATATGAAAGGATACAAATAAGAGGTGTAAAGAAGAAACTTCAAAAAAACAAGAAAGCTAGAGGAAAAAAATATAAGTAAGAAATAAGAAGGAATAGAGTAAGAGGATGTGATAAAGAATATAAAGAATATAAAGAGAAGATGGAGTAGAGAAAAAATGAGATGTTTGAAGATGAAGGAGGGGGAAAGGACGATGAAGCAACAAATAAAGTAGCATCAAGAAAAAAGAATACTATGGTAAGATTAAAACGCGTAAACAGACATGTCGTAGTTCTTAGAGAAGAAATAAAAAGTAGATCGTTGGAGAGAAAGGAAAGTGTTAATTGGAGAAATATTGGAGAAGAAGAGGGAGGAATAAGAAGCGCAAAAAATAGAAGTAAGAAATATAAAGAGAAGTAGTAGAGGAAAAATAAAAGATGAAAACGCTGGAGATCGTGAAGAGGAGAAAGGAAGATAAGGGAACAAATGGTGAGATAAAGATTACAAAGAGAAGAAAAAAGTCGTCAGGTGTTAAGGAAATAGAGGAAAGGTAAAAGTAGTAGAGAGGAACGCAAGAGCAAGAGGAAAAGAATATAATTAGTAGTTTCTAGCCATAATAAACTTCTTTTATTTTAGATAATAAAATCCAAATTTCTAAAATAAAAATTTTAATTTTCAGGTGACAATGTGGGCGATCTTACTCCTTCTGATCACGGGTTGTTCCACATCATGGGGACAGGTGATCAACAGAGCACCACATTTTATTCATGGAGGGGACATGGCCAGGCTGGCCGTCTCCGAGGGAACTTTACCCGGAGTCCCGGTTTACACTCTCCAAGGAGAAGATCCAGAAGGCTCAAGATTACATTATTCCATCAGCGGAGAGTACTTTACTGTAGATAGGGAAACGGGTGTCGTGATCCTCAGAAAAGCTCTGGACCGTGAAGCCCAAGATTTAATTGAAGTCATCATCAGTATAACCGGTACTTAACCAGATTGCATAACCCATAAAGTCTTAAAATGATCGCATGCGCT
>JAWWEA010000124.1:3747631-3758718 GCA_035222095.1 Andricus quercuspetiolicola | reverse complement strand
AAAAATGAAAAAAAAAAAACATTTTGAAATCGATCAAGGTAGTTTGTGCCAAAAACCAGGTTTCTGGAAAAAAGTTTCCTATTGTTTTAAGAGTTAAAATATATCTCATGAATGAAAAAACATTATTTTTATTTTAAAAAAGTTTTAAAATGATGAAAAATGATTATTTGAATAATAATTTTTGTAATTGATTTTTTTCTTACTGTGGCATTTTACTAATTTAAAAAAAGTTTGAATCTTAATAAATCATGGCTTATTTTTGTAAGGAAAACATTTCCTACAAATTTTATAAATTCCTAATTTTTCATTATTGTTTACTAGCAAAAACTATACGTACAAAACAATTTGTCATAATTTTTTAACTGACAGGACATTTTTATTGAATTTTCAAAAATTTTAATTTGAAAATCCAAAAACGAAACAGAAGATGCTAATCGATTTCAAATTTCTTTTTTACTTTTTTCGAATTCCATCCACAAATTTTTTTCCCTCAGCTCTAAGACTTCGATTAATTTGGGTATCGTTCATTAATATCACATCATTTAAAAAAAGTAGGAAGTGGTAAGAAAAAATAAAAATTGTTTAAATAAACAATTTTTGTACGTTTCAATATTTTGTATGGAAAATAATATTTTTTCTTTTCAACAAAACAATCAATAATAATATTGCAATTCTTGAAAGTATAATTATTTTTTTTCCAAGACCTGTTTTTTTTCGTGCCCATAACACTTTAAATTTCAATGGTATGAAATTAAAAATATGTATTAAAAAATAATAATTGTTTATAACTTCCGCAAGGAAGTACTTTATTTGGAATTTATAATCATCATACTTTAACGTAAGGCTACTAAATTAAAATTATGGTCCGGCTTAACATTCCTTTTAATCCACTAATTCCCACGAAATCTGGTACATACTGGATAATGCTAATATTTTCATAACAATGATTTAACTACGAAATTCTTTGAATTAAAAAAAAAACTGAATGCAGGAAATTAAAGAAGAATTTAAATTTTAAATGATTCTAAATTTTAAAAAAATTAAAAAATATAATGAAATGTGTCTTATCTAAATTTGATCGTTGGATTCTTGCTTTTTTTTAATCCCCAAGAATATCGTAGTTAAATTTGGATGTTGGACGTCAAAGAAGATTTTTAATTTTGATTTATGTTGAATTTAATTTCTTAAACGTGTGTTGTCCAAACTTGTTCGTTGGATACTTGTTTTTTTTTTAATTCCCAAGAATTTCTTCTCAAAATTTGAATGTTGGGCCTCGAAGAAGAAATAGATTTTGGATTTATTATGAATTCAGGCATCGGACTCACCACACTATTGACACTATTTAACACTTTTTTTGAACGATGTCACTATTTTGCAATTATTTCGAAAAAATGACCGTCAAAATGTTGGATTTCCAAGCCAAAAGATGAGTTTTTAACAAAACAGCTGAATTTTCAACCCAAAAGATGAATTCTCAATAGATTACATAATTTTTCCTCAAAATAGTTGAATTTTCCACCAAATTGTTGAATTTTCAAGGAAAAAAGACGAATTCTCTACAAAACAGCTGAATTTTCGAACTGAAAATACTAATTCTCAACAAAAAAAATGTAATAGTTGACATTTAAACGAAAAAAGATATTAAATTAAAATAAAAAAACAGTTGAATATGGAAAAAATACGAATTTTCAACAAAACTCTTGCATCATCAGCTGAAACAGATTAATTTTCAACTATACAGTTGCATTTTTGACAAAAAATTGATTTCCTACCAAAAAAGATGAATTGTTAACAAAATGCATATAGTTTTTACCAAATAGTTAAGTTTTAAACCAAAGGGATTAATTTTCTAACAAAATAAATTAATTTTTAATAAAACGAAAACAAATTTTTTAAAAGACTTAAATTTTCATGGCAGAGAAACGAATTCTCTAGAAAACAGGTGCATTTTCAACCTGGAAATACTAATTTTCAACAAAAAATGTAATATTTGATATTTAAACCAAAAAAGACTTTAATTTGGAATAAAAAGCATTTGAATTTAATAAAAAAAGACGAATATTCAACAAAATACTTGAATTCTCAACTAAAAGAGAATAATTTCCCACCATACAGTTGCATTTTTAACCAAAGAAATTAATTTTCTACCAGAAAAGACGAATTTTCAACAAAATACATAAATTTCTAACCAACCAGTAGAATTTGTTACTAGGAAGACGAATTTTCAACAAAATACATACATTTTTAAACAACTAGTTAAATTTTCTACAAAAAAAAAGACAAATTTACAAGTAAATATTTTGAACATTGGATGTGATGTTAGTCCAAATTTTATTCGATTAATTTTTAGTTTATATATTTTCGGTTAAACATTTTTTTAAATAAATAGTTGAATTTTTAAACTAAAAGAGATCAATTTTTAGCCAAAACTGGTGTAGGAACATTTTTATTGAGAATTATTTTTCAATAAAAAAAAAGAATTTTTTACAAAACAGCTTAATTTTGTACCGAATGCTTGAATTTTAAACCAAATTTTGGAATTTTCAAGCCAAAAAGATGAATTTTCTATAAAAAAAGATGAATTTTCTATAAAAAAGATGAATTTTCTATAAAAAAAGTTGAATTTTCAACCAGAGAATATGAATTTTTAAGAAAAAACTTAATTTACAACCAATCAGATAAATTTTTAACAAAATAGTTCAATTTTCAGTTAAAAAAAAAATTTTAGCCAAATAAAAACTAATTTTCAACTAAAATTAGGTATCTTCAACAAACAAAATAAACTTTTAAGAAAGTAATTCAACTTTCAAGCAAGGAGTTGAATTTTAAATCCAGAAAGATGAATTTACAAAGAAAAATGTAATAGTTGACATTTCAACAAAAAAGATTTTAATTTAAAATATAAAACAGTTTAGTTTAACAAATGAAGAAGAATTTTCAACAAAATACTTGAATTCTCAAGTAAAACAGATTAATTTTCAACCAAACAGTTATATTTTTAAACAAAAGATTGATTTTTTGACAAAAAAGACAAATTTTCAACAAAATACATCAATTTTCAACCAAGTTGTTCAATTTTCGAGCCGAAAATACGAATTTTATACAAAAAATTTAAATTTTTAACCCGAAAATGTTAATTTTCAATAAAGAGAATTTCTACAAAATGAGATATATTTTCAAAACAAAGAGATAAATGTTCAAAAGTTGAATTTTCATTTAAAAAAAATTATTATTTAAGAAAGAAACAAAATTTTAATCAATCTGTCGATTTGTCAAGTCAAAAAGACGAATTTTCAACTAAAAAATTGAATTTTTAACTAAAAAATATAAGTTTTGAACCGAAAATGGAACAGTTAAATTTTCAGGTGAATAAATGAATTTTCAACTAAAATAATAAATCTTCAACTGGAACAGATGAATTTTAAACAAAAATAGGAATTTTCAACTAAAATTATGAATATTCACTGGAATACTTGAAATTTCGACCAAAAAAATAAATTTTCAGACAAGACGATTAATTTTTAATCAAGAAAATTAATTTTCCACCGAAAAAGAAGAATTTTCAACAAAATACATCAATTTTCACACAAATAGTTAAATTTTCTACCAAACTCTTTCATTTTCGAGTGTAAAATATGAATTTTTTACAAAACAGTTGAATTTTTAACCCGAAAATATAAATTTTCAACAAAAAAGTTTACTTTCAATCGAAACATTAATTTTAACCAGACAGTTGCATTCTTAACCAAAAAGATGAAATTTCTACAGAAAGAAAGAAATTTTCAAACCAAAAAGATGAATGTTCAACAAAATAGTTGAATTTTTAATTTAAACAAATTTGTTAACCAAGAACGAAACAAAATTTCAATTCAATTGTTGAATTATCAAGCCAAAAAAAAGAATTTTCAACAAAACAGTTGAATTTACAACAAAGAAGTATGACTTTTTATCAAAATTGTTGAATTTTCAACAAAATAATTCCATTTTGAACCAAATAAATTTTTAAATAAAAAAGATAAATTCTTAAAAGGAAAATTTAATAGTAGACTTTTCAACCCAGAAGAATGAACTATCAACTAAAAAAAATTGGATTTTATTTTTGCGCTCTATTAATTCAGTTCGCATTTAAGTGGAAAAATGAGAAAAAGGTGAAAGACTGTGAAGCCTCCAATAAATAAATAGGAATATTGATAATTTATAGACTAAAGAATAACATTTTGAATAAACATTGAAGTTCATTTTTAATACTTTAAAAATTTTGTGACACTCTTTTTCAAAATTGGTGACACTATTTTTGATCTCTAAAGTGAGTCCGAAGCCTATGAATTTAATTTCTTAAATTGTAGTAATATTAGTAGACTTTAATAATTTTGTATCAGAAATAATTTGATTATGGAACTTTACAAAATTATTAGAGTGCACTAAAACAATTTTTAGTATAATAAAATTAGCATTATCCACTGTGTGCCAGTAACCCCTACGGAGACTTACAAATGTAAGGAATCGAAATTTTTGGAAGGCGCAAAGACGAAATCATGCGAAATTTTCGATAAAAAATGAAAAAAGATGGCATGCAAGCTGTGCATTGGCAAAACTGGCAAAACTGGCAAAACTGGCAAAATAGAAACAGTATCAAATAACAGTATTCACCACCACCGTAGAGGACAGAACGCGTGCAGACGTCACCAGCCGGTGACAACTGGCGAGGCTACTTGGCTTTCATATGAGATTTTTGTTGTTTGAATTGATCGTTACCCCAGATGAGATGATTCAACGTCTCTCCGGTGAAGTAGAGAATTATTGTGAACACAAGTAGTACTAAAATAAAGGCTATCCTTAAGGGCAGAGTCAGCACCTCCATCACAGGGTAGACCCACATTCCACTCTGCAGGTAGATTATATGCATCCTGTATTAATAAAAAAATAAAGTTAATTATCAATTATTAACTTATATGCATCCTCAGGGTGGTTGCTGGACCGGGAAAACCGGGACATGACAGTGAATTTATTTCAATAGTTTTTTTAAAAATAATTAGTTGAATTGCTATATTTTTCAATTATATCATTCAGTTTACAATGCGTAATTCGAAAATCTTTTACTCTAAAAATGTTCCATTTTAGATTTTTATTTTTAAGCGTTCATTTTTAATTTAAAGAATTTTAAAATGCAGTTTTGAAGACTTAAGCAATTGAAAATTAAAAGCGTCTGAAGTTGAAAATCTGGGATAAAAAACATTTTTTGAAGAAGGGAGTGTCTAAATGTATTGCTTTAATTTTGCAGAATTAAAAGAAAATGTTAGGAAAATTTCGAATCATTTAAAGATATTTAGAAGGTAGAAGTTTTTAAAAGATTACAAAATAATTTTAAATTTAAAAAGATTTCAAAATCTTTTTTAAAAAATTTAGATTTTTGAAGATTTAGAAAAAAAATCTTGAAAAATTAATTTAAAGAGAATATTTAAAAAGATTTCCAAAATTGTCAAGAAAGAGTATGGATGATTTAAAGGCGATTGCTTTAATTTTGCAGAATTTAAAAAAATTTTTAGAAAAAATTCGAATGATTTTAAAAGATATTTAGAAGTTTTGGAAAGATTCAAAAATAATTTCAGTCTTGAGAATATTTCAAAAAATTCAAAACAAAATGTAGATTTCCAAAGATTTCGAAAAAAATTTGGAAGGCTTTTAAGAATTTCAAAAGATTCCAAGAGAAAACAAAAAATTTTCTAAGATTAATGTGAAAATTTAAAATTGTTTTTTACTTTGGAAAATTAATTTAAAGAGAATATTTAAAAAGATTCACAAAATTGACAATAAAGAATATGGATGATTTTAAGGCGATTGTCTTAATTTCGCAGATTTTTTTTTTAAATTTTAGGAAAAATTCGAATGATTTTAAAATATATTTAGAAGTTTTAAAAAGATTAAAAAATCATATAAATCTTCAGAAGGTTTCAAAAAATTTAAAACAAAACGTAGATTTTTGAAGATTTTGAAAAAAAACTTAAAAGTTTTTTCAAATTTTTGAAAGATTCCGAGAGAATAACAAAATTTTCCTAAGATTCGTGGAGAAATTAAGATTTTTTTTTATTTTGAAGAACTAATTTTAAGAGAAAATTTAAAAGGATTTCCAAAATTTAAAATTTGAAAAGAGTTTAAACAAAAATTTAGAAGCTTTTTAAGAATGTTGAAGGTTTCCAAGAGTATAAAAAAATTGTCTATAAGATTCCTAAGAAAATTCAATATTATTTTCTATTTTAAAAAATTAATTTTGAGAGAATATTTAAAAAGATTCCCCAAATTATAAAAAAAAATCTGGAAGATTTTAAGGGGATTGTTTCAATTTTGCAAAATTTTAGAAAAAAATTCGATTGATTTTAAAAGATATTTAGAAGGTTAAGAGGTTTTTGGAAGGTTTTAAGAAAATTAAATTTTTTCATAAGATTCCTGAGAAAATATAATATCATTTTATATTTTGAAAAATTAATTTAAAGAGATCTTTACAAAAATTTTCAAAATTGTCAAAAAAGAATCAGGAATACTTTAAGGAGATTGCTTTACATTTTCGGGATTTAAATTTCTTTTTAGGAATATGGAATCATTTCGAAAGATATTTAGAACTGGTGAAAAATTTCGAAAAAAAATGTAAATGTTCAGAAGATTTCAAAAAAATTGTAATAAAATGTAGGTTTTTAAAAATTAAAAAAAAATATTTAGAAATTTTTGAAGAAGGGAGTGTCTACAAGTGTTTACTTTAATTTTGCAGATGTAAAAAAATTAGAAAAAATTCGAACCATTTTAAAAGATATTCAAAAGGTTTAGAAGTTTTGAAAAGATTAAAAAATGATTAAAAATTTAAAAACACTTCAAAAACTTTTTTAAAAAATGTAGATTTTTGACCATTTCGAAAAAAGTATGGACGCTGTTTAAGAATTTTGAAAGATTGCAAAATAAAAAACATTTCTTAATATTCCTGGGAAACTAAAATTATTTTTTATTTTGAAAAATTAATTTTAAGAGACTATTTAAAAAGATTTCCAAAATTGTCAAAAAAGAATACGGATAATTTTATGGTGGTTCTTTCAGTTTAATAGAATTTTTTAAAATTTTAGGAAAAAATCGAATAATTTTAAAAAATTTTTAGAGGTTTTGAAAAGATTCAAAAATAATTTCTATCTTGAGAATATTTCAAAAAATTCAAAATAGAATGCAGATTTTTTAATATTTCGAAAAAAAATTGAAGCTTTTTAAGAATTTTGAAAGATTCCAAAAGGATAAAAAAATTCCTAAGATTCCTGAGAAACTTTAAAATTTTTTATTTTGAAAAAACAATTTCAAGACAATATTTAAAAAGATTTCCAAAATTGTCAAAAGAGAATCTTAAAGATTTTAAGTCGATTGTTTTAATTTTGACAGTGAACCAGTATAATTTTAAAACTTCTAATAGAAAGCATCAAAGTTTTAATCTATAATTTAGAACGTTGTTTTCAGATAAAAAAAATTAATAATTTTTTAGATAAGTAAAAATAATTAAAATAAATCTTACCAGACTAAATAGACGAGCATAAATGTTACATTTCCTGCAAGACCCTGTCCTCGTGTTGGGTATTGACGAGGAGCGACGAACATTTCTAAAATTGTGGTAACCATAATCATCGTGTGCATTAAATGATTCAACCAGAGTGGAAAATATGGGTCCAGCGCCTTGGGCAAAACCAGTTCGCGATCAACGAACATCAGCGACCAGAATGTAACACCTACAAACTGAACAAAAAATAAATTTTAATAAAAATAAAAATTCTGAATCGGATATATCTTTATTAATAATATCGATTTTGTATATAAATTTATAAATTTATGTTTAAAAAACTATTTGCAGAGTACAGGCTTCATAGAACAAAATTTTTCCAAAATAGGGGAAAGGGGAAATTTTTTTCTCAAAATAGGCGACAAAATAGGGGAAGAAAAACTAATGTTTTCAGTACCTTATGTGTCATTGACTGTATTTTTTATATTTATAACAAATATAATTTAAAAAATATTATTTTTTACAGTTTAAAATTTTTTTAACTTTTCATTAAAAGTAAGTGTTACTTCCTCACAAAGATGTGAAATTTCTTCAAAAATGTTGGTGTGAGACACTGTAAAATTCTCGAATAATAAAATTCCGGAAATTATATAATTACCGAAATATAAAAATCCCGAATCGGAAAATTCCCCAACAATACAATACCCGACAGAAACTTGCCGAATTACAAAATATCGAAACTAGGAAATTCCCGAATTTAAATAATTAAACAATTTTTTAAAAATAAATATTCCCTAAATTTTCTCCGAACCTAATAATATTTTCCAAATAAACTTTGTAGGATTCAATTCAGCACTGATTTATCACGAAATTTCTTTTCGACGTTTTTCTTTTCAATCGAAAATTCAATTTTTGAGAACGTTCATTATAATTTTTAAAAAATACGATGTTTTTTAAAACAGTAAAAAAAATTTTCTTATAAAAATATTTGATTATTGTTTAATATTTGAAAAACATTGATATTTGCTTATTATGTTAATATTTTAATTGTTTAAGTACGAGAATTTTCTAGTTCGGATATTTTATACTTTGACAATTTTTGTCCGGGAATTTTATTCCCGAAATATACAAATTTGCCGATGTATAAAAATCCCGAATTTTGAAAATTTCCGAACAATTTATAATATTACTGCATTTGAAAAATCCGGAATAATAAAATTCCCAACAAAAAATTGCCAAATTATAAAAAATCTGACACTGTAAAATTCCCTTAAACAATTAAAAATTTATTTTTAATAAATACGATTTATTTTTTAAGAACACAATAATGAAATATTTTGATCAAAGAAAATTTTTTTAATATTTAATTTAAGAAAATTAAATTTTAGTGTTTAATTTCAGTGTTTTTTGACGGAAATTGGCATTTTTAATAAAAGAACAGATTAAAAAAAAGATGCAAAACTTTTGCCAAATTTAATTTAAAAATAAAATATATATTTTAAAACAAAAATCATTATAGTTTGAAGAAAAGTTGCGTTTTTTGAACAGTTTCATGTTAAATTAACATTTTTTTTACAGGTAATCGTTTTTTTAAACAAAAGACATTAGATTTTAAAGGATCATAATTTAAAAAAATTTTAGGTTACCTTATAGCGTTTCACAATAAAATTGGTATTTTAAAACAAAAATCCTAATAATTTGAACAAGATTTAGAATCTTTTTAAAATTTTGGATTATTTTTGTCCTTTTCGTCCGAAATTGATATTTAGAAAAATTAGATTTTAAAGACGATTCACAAATTTCAACAATTTTAGGTTATGTAAGCGTATTACGTAAAAAATTTGTATTTTAAAACAAAAGTCATCATTAGAACATGATTTAAAATCTTAACAATTGAAAATTATTTTAGTTGTTTTTTTTTCGTCGGAAATTGTTATGTTTAGTTTAAAAAAACAGATTAAAAAAAGATGCAAAACTTTTGAAAAGTTTAAATTAATAATAATAAAAAAAATTTCAAACAAAAATAATTATAGTTTGAACAAAATTTGCGTTTTTTGAACTTTTATGTTAAATTAACCTTTTTTTTTACAGGAAATCGGGTTTTTTAAACAAAAACCATTAGATTTTAAATGTTCATAATTTTTCAACAATTTTAGGTTACGTTATAGCGTTTCACAATAAAATTAATGTTTTAAAACAAAAATCCTCATTATTCGAACAAGATTTAGAATCTTTTAAAAATTTTGATTTATTTTTGTGTTTTTCGTCGGAAATTGGTATTCAAAAAATAAATTAGACTTTACAGACGATTCACAAATCCTGACAATTTTAAGTTATGTTAGCGTTTTAGGCCAAGAATTGATATTTTAAAACAAAAATAATTATAGTTTAAACAAGATTTTTTTATTTTTAAACAGTTTCTGTTTACATTAACGTTTTCCACAGGAAAACATTTTTTAACAAGAAAAATCATAATTTGCAATTTTTGAACAGTTTCTGATTATTTTAACGTTTTTTACAGGAAATCGTTTTTGAAACAAAAATCATAATTTGAATAATATTTACAATCTTTTAGCAATTTTGTATTATGTTCGTGTTTTTCGTCGCAAACTCGTATTTTTAATTTTAAAAAATTTACTTCAAATACGAAAATCACATTTTAACAATTTAAGGTTATGTTAGTGTTTTACACCAAAAAATGGTATTTTAAAACAGAAATGATTATAGTTTGAACAAGATTTCGAATATTTTAACAGTTTTGGATTATTTTGGTGTTTTTCGTCCGAAATTGGTATTTTTAATATTAAAAAAAAACATTCAATAAAGATTCAAACATTCTAACAATTTTAGGTTATTTTAGTATTATACACAAAAAATTTGTTAAAAAAAAATCATAATTAGAACATGATTTAGAATCTTTTAACATTTTATGATTATTTTAGTCATTTCCATCGGAAATTGTTATTTATAATATACATATATAAAAAACAGATTAAAAAAAGGAAGCAAAACTTTTGACAAGTTTAATTTAAAATTAAAAAAAAAAATTATTTTGAAACCAAAATCATTATAGTTTGAACAACTTTAGGTTACATTAACGTTTTCAATTGGAAACCGTTTTTTAAAGACAAAAAACATTAGATTATAAAGTTTCATAACTTTGTTTCAGCAATTTCAGGTTATGTTAGCGTTTTACACCAAAAACTGGTATTTTAAAACAAAATTATAGTTTAAACAAGATTTAGAATCTTTTAACAATTGTGGATTATTTTTGTGTGTTTCGTCGGATATTGGTATTTCAAATAAAAAAATTAGATTTTAAATACGATTCACAATTTTTAACAATTTTAGGTTATGTTAGCGTTTTACGCCAAAAATTGTTGAACAAGATTTGCAATTTTTGAACAGTTTCTGACCATATTAACGTTTTTCACAGGAAATCGTTTTTTAAATACTAAAATCATAATTTGAATAATATCTAGAATCTTTTAGCAATTTTCTGTTATGCTAGTGTTTTTCGTCGAGAATTGATATTTTTAATAATAAAAAAATTGTAATATTC
>JAWWEA010000124.1:3697317-3709665 GCA_035222095.1 Andricus quercuspetiolicola | reverse complement strand
GGAGGTGTTTCGAAATTTCTCCCCTGTTAAATTCAAAACACTTTTCTAAGAGGAAACGTACGAATGCGAACTTAATTATAGCACCGAGTAAGAAAATTGTTGAAAAAATAATTTTTTTGCATGATTAAGAAATCTCCTAGAGATATGGCTTTGACGCATCCTATGATACCTTTACATTTTTTCTGGGACTGCTATATGACCGGATATTAAAATCCACATTCAAAGGATTTTTCGAGTGAGAGTAGAGGTGGTGAAAACAATGTTTAAATTGAAGCTTTTACATTTTGGAAAATTTATCTGCATTCTGTAATATTCGAGGTATGATGTCTGGTTGTCATTTATGATAAATTGTTGTTCGTTTATTGTTTGAACGAGTTATAAATATTATAAACAATATGATTGTTTAAATAATGATTTTTTTGCATGATTAAAAAATCTTTGAAAGATATGGTTGAGGCGCATCCAGCGATACGTTCAGATTTTCTTCTGGAATAAACTCGTATAAAGTTTGAAAGAAAATAGGAAATTGGGGCAGAATGTAGATTAAACTGCACACATTCTGGTCTGCGTATAACTTAAAAAAATGTACTCAAAATTATAGATATATTATATTATTATATTTACCGATAGAATTGAGGATAACCGCTGAAGATAAGACTAGTGTAGAAACACTCCTCATCTTTTCTGATTAGAGAAAAAACCAATATTTTTTTGCCAATATAACTGCTGAATATTCTAGTGGTTCATTGAAATATATTACATACGTTCTTATCTCTTAGACTATAGGCGTTAAGATTGTCATTCTCAGATGTTTACATTCCATCAAAGTCAGCCTCAAGGTAAAAACTATAATTAAGAAATTCGCTAAAACTGACATGAAAATTTACACAATCTTTTCCAAAAAATATAAAAAAAGTCCAGGAAAACCTTGCGTATTTTTATTAGTATCCATCGACGTAACATACAATAACTTTTATATTTCTTAACAAAAGTTACTGAATAAAAGATAGAAATTTGAATCGGGGTGACAGAAAATGATTTGCCAAAGGATTTTTCAATTTATTTTACTTTAAAACTTTGGGAACACTTTCTGTGTTGTTTTCCATCGACGTAACATCCATGGAAATGACTTTACTTCTGGATTGTCAGGGCTGGGTGATAAGAAATTGAACCTTTCCGAAAAAAACTTTGCAGAAAATTAGTAATAAGAAAGTTTTTCAAGTAAGTAATATTGTTTTAGTTACAGAAGAGTATAAATAAACAAATAATACAATTTTTATAGTTAGAAACAAAGAAACAAAAAAATTCAATTGCATGAGACGAAACATAATTTTTTTTTATAACGTGGACAAAAATGATTTTTCACCATAAGTGTGTCGAAATATTTCTTATTTTGAAAACATTGTTTAATTAAATCATAAAAACGATACAAAAATTATATGTTTTTCATCGAAATATGTTCTTATGGATTTAAAAAAAGAATTTGCTTTTCAAAAAATAATTATTATTTGTTATTAAGTTGTTGATAATTTCGATAAATTATAGTATTATATTAAAAAAGCAAAGCAATTTTATTTCTACCTCATTTTTAGTCTTTAAACTATAATTTAAAAATTGATTCATTTTAATTTTAAAAAATTAGTTAAAATCTTCTTTATGCAATGAATTTAAAAAAATTTGTTTTCCTTTTCTTATATCTTGTATATATTTTCTATTATACTATTCCTCATTTCTGAAAATTTAATTGTATTCTTTTACTTTATTTAGGAAAAATTCCAGTTACAAAAAAGATGGAAAATGGCGACGTCAAAAAGCTCCACAAGTCTTTCAAATAAATTTGTAGCCTGAATACTTTTATAAGTTTTTCTTTATGAATTTCTTGCAAGATTTAATAGCAGGAAACTGAAATGTATTGTTTTTAGAAAAATGCAACAAAAAAAAAATTTGAATACTTCTTCGCGTGCTCAAAGAAGTTTTTAGATGTTATTTTGTAACACACGACAACTTAACATGAGTTTTTTTTTAAATTGTTTAAAAAAGTGCTAATATCGAAAATCCCGTTCCCTTTTGTTTGCAAAATTTCGTATATTCTAAAAAGGCCTTAAAAAATGATAAAAATTAATTTCTTTACTCTACAGTATTTTTAACTGAATTTATATGTTTCTGAAAATTAACCTTCTGGTGTTTTTTGAATGTTCAAATTTAATCAAATAATTTTAAATGTTTCAATCAATATAGGATTTTTTAAACTTTATCCTTAAGAATTTTTTTGGGTAAAAATACTAGGTCAGTTAAAAAATTTAAGTTTTACTTATCCTCAAAACTTCAAGTATTTCAAAATTAAACTACACGCATATTTTGAATTGCCGCCTGAATGCTGCGCGCCATAAGTGACGCACATTGTCTGACTCCGTGACAGAAGTTTCCTAAAGTTTCCTGACAGCCTGACACATGGTCAGGCTGTCTCATGTCCATAAAAGTTCAAAATCTTAAACATTTGACTAAGTACATATATTTACTAAAGTTTTGAGTGTGGATGCACATTGCGAATATAAAAATATATTATGAGTTTGTAGAAGTGAAGGCATCACATTTTTGAACGTCGAAAAATAGTGACATTGTGTAGTGGAGTACTATAATCCTAACCTTTAATCGTCAATGTTCTCTAGAAAATATAATGTCAAAGTATACTACTGAAAGTTTTTTCGAGGAATTTTACGTGCTTTAAGTGTGCAAGTTTGTAAAATGTGGTCGTTTCAAACAATATTCATATGTTAAAGATTTGGACATATTGAGGAAATTTTATATATGATTTACAGGGTATTCGTCTTACTGCATATTATTTGAAATTGTGAACAAATGCCACCATAAGAACCTCGTAGTGTTACTTCTTTATGGTAGGATTGTGGAAGGGCGACACCTAATTAGGGAAAACTCGTCAGGGCCCTACTAGATTCCTTTCAAAATTTCTGCACGGGTTATTAATGCATTCAAAATTACGTGGCTTGCTTCTGATGGTTTTGGAAAGGAAATGGAAGAGAACTGCATAGTTTAATCGATACGAATAATTTATGTTTTTGCAATTTTCCTCAACAGCTCAATTTCCTTGACTTTATTATAAATTATTGTTCTCGGAAATGTAGAAAATATTTTCAAGGTGTATGAACTCGAAGAACCAGTCTTGCGAGTAATAGAATATTGCAACATGAACAGTACAAATATATATGCAGCAATTTTCATGTTAGGTTATACTTAGAGGCTTTGCAGTTTCACTTGATTTATTTATTGATTCGCATTTAATCAATCGATTCAGACTCCACGCAGACGAGAGTTATTCGAGATGATTAATGATAATTAAGGATAATTATCTTTTATTGTTAATGTATCTATTCATGCTACAAACACGGTACATTCTTATATTCTAGTTTCAAATTTCAATTTGGTTTTTTGAATTTTCTTCTTTTACGAAAAAATAGGGAATTGTTTTATTCTTTCAAATTAATCTTCTGAATTTTTATTTTTATTTAAACTTTTCTGATTGTAGAGTTTATAATTTACCAAATTTAAAAATTCCCGACAGAAAATTTTCGAATTATAAAATATCTGACACTGCGGTACTCTCGAACTTAAAAAACAATACATTTTTAAAATAATACTATTTATTTATTTAAAATACATCAATGAAATATTTAAGAAATAATTTTAAAAAAGTAAACATTAAAAAATTTGTCTTTCATAAAAATATTTATTCTGTTTTCAATAAATAAATAATATTAACTAACATCATTTTTTTCATTGCTAGTAAATTTTATTATACAGGAATTTTCCAATTCGGGATTTTTATGTTTCAAAAATTTTATAATTTCGGCAATTTTCTTTTTTTTAAGAATCTTCAAGTCTATGCAATTATAAATGATGATTGAACGTTGAAATTTTAATGGTTTCATTTTTATAATTTTTAATTTGTAATTGGAAGTGTTAAATTTTGCTGCATAAATCATATAGTATTTTTAACGTTTTTATTGAGTTGAAAGGGACCAAATTTTAATTTTCAATCTTCTCTGAATTTAAAGAGGGAAATTTTTTTATTTTAAAAATTTTTATAGACTTGGAAGGGACGAAAATTTTGTTTTCAATATTTTATGAATTCAAAGAAGGATGATTTTTTAATTTTAACATTTTCATTGAGTTGGAAGGGTGGAAATTTTGGTTTTTAATTTTTTCTGAATTGGAAGAGACCCGTTTTGTTTTTCTCATTTTCATGGAGTTGGATGGTGTGTATATTTTTTTTTCTGAATTGGAAGAAGCAATTTTTTCCTTTTTCACATTTTCATTAAGTTTCAGGGGAGAATTTTTCATTTTCAACTTTTTCTGAACTGGAAGAGGGGAATTTTTTTTTAACCATTTTTATTGAGTTGAAAGGGACGAAATTTTAATTTTCAATCTTCTCTGAATTTAGAGGGAAATTTTTTTATTTTTAAGATTTTTATAGACTTGGAAGGGACGAAAATTTTGTTTTCAATATTTTATGAATTCGAAGAAGGATGATTTTTTAATTTTAACATTTTTATTGAGTTGGAAGGAAGGAAATTTTTGTTTTTAAGTTTTTCTGAATTGGAAAAGGCCTTTTTTTGTTTTTCTCATTTTTATTGAGTTGAAAAGGATGAAATTTTCGTTAATTATTTTTTTTCTGGATTGGAAGAGGAAGTTTTTCTTTATAGAATTTTTATTGAGTAAAAGCGCGGAACTTTTTATTTAGCATCTTTTTCAGAATTGGAAGAGATGATTTTTTATTTTCAACATTTTCATTGAGTTGGAAGGGAGAAAAATTTTTTTCATTATTTTGTGAATTGGAAGAAGAATGATTTTTTAATTTTAACATTTTTGTTGAGTTGGAAAGGATGAAATTTTGGTTAATTTTTTTCTGAATTAGAAGAGGCCATTTTTTGCTTTTTAACATTTTTATTAAGTTTAAGGGAAGAATTCTTTATTTTTAATTTTCTTCTGAATTGGAGAAGGGAAATTTGTTATTTTTAACATTTTTATTGAGTTGAAAGGTGTGAAATTTTGGTTTTCAATTTTATCTGAATTTGAAGAAGCAAATTTTTTTATTTTTTAAATTTTTACAGTTTTGGAAGGGACGAAATTTTCATTATGTTTCTCTTAATTGAAAGAGTAAATTTTTTCTTTCAAGAATTTTCATTTAGTTAAAGGTCGGAAATTTTTATTTTCAACCTTTTTTCGGAATTGGAAGAGATCATTGGAATTGGAAGAGGCCATTTTTTTCTTTTTAACATTTTTATTAAGTTTAAGGGAAGAACTTTTTATTTTTAATTTTCTTGTAAATTGGAAGAGGGAAATTTGTTATTTTTAACATTTTTATTCAGTTGAAAAGGACGAAATTTTGGTTTTCAATTTTTCCGAAAAAGCAAATTTTATTTATTTTTAAGATTTTTTCAGTTTTGGAAGGGTCGAAATTTTAATTATTTTTTTTCTGAATTGGAAGAGGACATTTTTTAAAAAGAATTTTCATTTGGTTAAAGGGCAGAACTTTTTATCAATTTTTTTCAGAATTGGGAGAGATAATTTTTTTAAAAACATTTTCATTGAGTTGGAAGGGAGACAATTTTGGTTAAAGTTTTTCTAAGTTTTTCTAAACTTATTTTGTTTTGGATATTTTTATTGAGTTGGAGGCGGTCAAATTTGGTATTTTAAAATTTGTTTATTGAATTTAAAACAAGGACATTTTTGCTTTTAATTTTTGTTAAATCGGAAAATATTTTATTTTTAACATTCTTATTGATTTCGAAAAAAGGAAATTTTGATTTTAATTTTTTTCTGAATTGGAAGTGACCCTTTTTATCCTTTTTATTGAGTTGAAGGGGGGATTTTTTATTTTCAATATTTTTTCTCTGATTTGGAAGAGGAAGATATTTTATTTTCAACATTCTTATTGATTTCGAAAAGAGGAAATTTTGATTTTAAATTTTTTCTGAATTGGAAAAGGCCCTTTTTTTTATCCTTTTTATTGAGTTGAAGGGGGGAATTTTTTATTTTCAATTTTTTTCTGATTTGAAAGAGGAAAGTATTTTATTTTTAACATTCTTATTGATTTCAAAAAGAGGAAATTTTGGTTTAAAATTTTTTCTGAATTGGTAGAGGCCCTTTTTTATCCTTTTTATAGAGTTGAATGGGGGAATTTTTTTTTCTATTTTTTTTTCTGATTTGGAAGAGGAAAATATTTTATATTTATCATTCTTATTGATTTCGAAAAGAGGAAATTTTGGTTTTGAATTCTTTCTGAGTTAAAAAAGGGAAATTTGTTTATTTTTGAAAATTGGAAAAGGGTTTATTTTAATTTACAAAACTTCAAAATTTTAAATTTTGCAGTTTATTGGTATTTAATTAAAAATTGTTTAATTGTCCAGTGTTCAAAGCCTCAATTTTATATGTTTAAATTATTGTTCCTTTGTATGAAAAATTCCGGAATCAAAAATTGTTCAAACTTCAATTGTAAAAATTTGAAATTCAAAAAAATTTCACATTGAGTGTTTTAATTTGCAGTTCAGTTTTTTTTTTACTACAAATAAACAAATTTGCAGTTTTAAGAGTTCGAATTTTTTAATTTTAATGATCGTAAAAAAAGTACTTATAAATAAAGAAATTCTTGTAACTAGATACTTTATGCACCACTTTCAATCATTTTTTGTTTGTAACAGAATGTTTATTATACATAATATTAAAAACAAAAAATAATCAAAATTGCAAAAAAAAAATTGTTGATTTAATTAACAAAAAGCACTTTTTAATGTGTCTCTGAAATACTTCTTGACATTGAAACACTTGGACTTTGTACTTTATGAATTTGGAATGGTTTTGAAATTACTAATACATGCTCGGATGGAGATTGAGGATCTTTTATATTGAGCAATAAAAATGAAATAAAAGACATCAAATCATAGGAGAAAGTTGAACATATGTAATATTTTTAGAATATCAAAGCGTACAATAATTTATTCAAATCCTCAATTTTTACTGAAAATAAATCACAACAATTTTATTGATACAATTATTAATTTGATTATTATAAACATGTAAAAATAACCGTAAACCTATTTTTTTTTAAATTTTAGCTGCACTTTCAATATTTTGAAATTCTTTCATAAGATTATTTTGTATTCGGTATTGCGAATATGGAATGTAATAATTTGAGTTATTACAAACAATATTACTACATATTGTGTTAAACGACTAAATATTTTATGATCTTTTAATAAGCTCATAAAAAAGTATTATGTAAATGGGGACTAATTATATACAAATATTTCAGATATAAGGGAAGTATAACGTTATATAAGTTTTTAATAACAATTTTTTTCAAATTTTAATTAATACTAATATTTAATTTTAATATAGTAATAAAAAAATTTAATTTAAACTTTAGTTAAAATTTTAATATAGTATTTATAATAATAATAATTTTTTTCTTTCCTTCACGATATTTCTTGAAATTATTACCATTTCTTGAAATTATTATCATTTATTGAAAAAAATCCTTTTTTTGTAGTTCTTTCACCAAATGCTCGAAACAGATTAATTTATTTGTATCAAAATATTTGTTATTCTTATTAAGTTTAATCATATCTCGGGAGCAAGTTTTTATTTATGTGAAAAATTGAAAATTTGATTTTGAATCGCTACTGAAACCGATTCTCAAAACCTATGAAATTGCAATCTCAAAATTCTTAGACGATATACTCGGAACTTATTCACTTTTTTAGATAAAAACTGTTTGTCCCTTATTCAGAAACTCAATAACTCGGGAGTGGGTTTTTAGTTTTTATTTAAACTGAAGATTACATTTTTATCGCAATCCGCAGCCCAGCCTTGTTCAGTTTGTGGTCAGCGCTCAGGTCAGCGTCACTTTTTCTAATCAAATTTAAGTGGTGATTTCGAGTTTACCGAATGTTTTTTATTCTTTTTTAACTGGAGATTACATTTTGTATCGCAATCCGCAGCCGAGCCCGTTCCAATTTGTGTCCAGCGTCACTTTGAGATTGTCAAATGACACATCTATTTCTTCCAAGCTAGATAACTTCTTCTAATTAAATTTTTTTAGACCTAAATCTGCAACACGTCGTCTCGGAAGTGAACTTCTATCTTATCTTTAAATGGTGATTTCAATTTTACAGAATGTTTTTAATTTTTTTATAATTGGAGATTACATTTTGTACCGCAATCCGCAGCCGAGCCCGTTTCAATTTGTGGCCAGCGTCACTTTGAGATTGTTAACTCACATATATATTTCCTCGAAACTGGAGAACTTTTTCTAATCAAATTTTTTTCGGCTTTAATCAGCAATTAGTTATCTTGGAAGTGGATTTCTGACTTGTCTGTAAATAGTGATTTCAATTTAGCAGAATGATTTTCCAATTTTTTATTTAAACAGAAGATTAAATTTTGCATCGCAATCCGCAGCCGAGCCTGTTTTAATTTGTGGTCAGATTCACTTTGAAATTATCAACTGACAAATCTATTTTCTCGAAACTGGATAACTTTTTCTGATCAAATTTTACGATAAATTTTCTATGGTTATTATAAATAAATACAATAAAAAATGCATAAATATAGCATTTTCTGAATACAATTTTTTCGTTTCAACTGTGAATACTTTCACTTCACGAATCCGAGAGTTTAGTAAAAAAAAATTAATCTGGTTGAGCAAAAACGCCACAATTTTGAATGTTTTATTACCATTTGTCCATAAAAATCTGACAGTTTATTGGTAAATTATGAGTGGTATTCAGATTATTATTATTATCATAGAGTAGTAAAGTGAAAGTATCCACTGTGGAAATGAAAAAATTGTCTTTAGAAAATGCTTGATATATGCATTTGTTTATGATATTTATTCATAATAATCATATAAAATTTATCGTATTAGCATGTTTGGTTATTGGATTATTATGGTTGGCAAAAAATAAGAATAATGCATATGTTTATAAAGTTTTTTTTTTTGAAAAAAAATATATAAATGTATTAGTGAAATTATCAAGGAATTTCTAATTAAAAGGATTTGCATGAAAAAAACTATTCTTTTTTGCCGACAAATGCTCGAATAATGCATTTGTTTATTAAATTTTTATTTTAATCTAGAAACATTACAAATCGAACAAACAAATTTTTCTGTCAACCCAACATTTTTTAATCAAGAAGTTAAATTATTTTAATTTTAAATCGTTTCAAATTAATTGTTGTTCAATTTTTATTTACACATCAAAACCTGTTTTGAAATCTTCTTAAATATTACCTTAAAATTAACTTTTTAAATTTATATTTTTGGAAATCTTTTTAAAAATTAAATTATTTAAAAAATTTATTCAGAACTTTTAAATCTTTTGAAATGATTCGAATTTTTCGGAAATTGTTAAAAATCCTGCAAAATTAAAAAAATTGCCTTATAATCTTCTATATTCTTTTTTGACATTTTTGGAAATCTTTTGAAATGTTTTGAAATCTTTCTAAATATTCTTCTAAAATTAATTTTCCAAAATAAAAAATCATTTTAAATTTTTCCAAAAATTTTAAGAATTTTTTTTATTATTTTAAAACCTTTCCAAATCCTTAGAGCTTTAAGATTATATTTCAAAATCTTCAAAAATCTACACTTTGTTTCAAATTCTTTCAAGTCTTTTCAAGTTTTAAATTATTTTTGAAATTGTTTCTGAACTTCCTTTAATCTTTTAAAGTGATTCCTATTTTTGTTAATTTTTTTTTAAATTCTGCAAATTAAAAAAGATGTCTTAAAATCTGAAAAATTATTTTTCAACAATTCTGGAAAACTTTTGAAATGTTTTAAAATATTTTCTTAAAATAAGAATCATTTTAAATTTTCCTAAGAATCTAAAGAAATTTTTTTTGTCTCATGAAACGTTTCAAAATTCTCAAAAAGCTTCTATTTTTTTTTTTTTGGTTACAAATGTTCAAAAATCTGCAAAATTAAAAAAATTGGCTTAAAATCTTCTAGATTCTTTTTTGAATATTTTGGAAATCTTTTGAAATGTTTCGAAATCTTTTTAAATATTCTCTCAAAATTAATTTTCCAAAACAAAAAATCATTTGACATTTTTCCAACAATTTTAAGAAATTTTTTTATTATTCTAAAACCTTTCAAAATCCTTAAAAAGCTTTAAAATTATATTTCAAAATCTTAAAAAATCTACACATTGTTTTAAATTTTTTCAAGTCTTTTCAAGTTTTAAATTATTTTTCAAATTGTTTCTGAACTTCTTCTAATCTTTTAAAGTGATTCACATTTTTCTTAGTTTTTTTTAATTCTGCCAATTAAAAAAGATGTCTTACAATCTTCTACATTCTTTCTCAAGAATTCTGTAAAACTTTTGAAACGCTAGAATTAAATTAAAATTATTATTTTTTTTTAAATTTATACTTGATATTTAAATTAAATTAAAATTATTAAATTAAAAAATAAATTAAAATTTAAAATATTTTCTTAAACTAAATTTTTCAAAATAAGAATCATCTTCAATTTTCCTAAGAATCTTAAGGAATTTTTTTTATTTCATGAAACGTTTCAAAATTCTCAAAAAGCTTCTATTTTTTTTGTTCCAAATGTTCAAAAATCGTCAAAATTTAAAAAATTGGCTTAAAATCTTCTAGATTCTTTTTTGAATATTATGGAAATATTTTGAGATGTTTTGAAATCTTTTTAAATATTCTCTTAAAATTAATTTTCCAAAATAAAAAAGCATTTTAAATTTTTCCACCAATTTAAAGAAATTTTTCAATTATTTTAAAGCCTTCCAAAATTAAAAAAAATTCAAATCCTTTCAACTTTTAAATCATTTTGGAAATTTTTTCTGAACTTCTTTTATTCCTTTAAAGTGATTCGCATTTTTCTTAAATTTTTTCAAAAATGCTCCAAATTAAAAAAGTTGTCTTAAAATCTGGGAGATTCTTTTTCAACAATCTTTGTAATCTTTTGAAGTCTTTTAAAATATTTTCTTAAAATAAATTTTTTAATGCAAAAAGCATTTTAAATTTTCCTAGGAAACTTAGGAAATTTTTTTAAAGTCAGGAAACGTTTTAGAATTCTGGAAAAGCTTCTATTTTTTTGTTCCAAATCTTCAAAAATCTGCAAAATTAAAAAAATTGGCTTACAATTTTCTAGATTTATTTTTGAGAATTTTGGAAATCCTTTAAAATATTTTGAAATATTTTGAAATATTTTTTGAAAATTAATCTTCCGAAACAAAAAATCATAAAAAATTTTTCCAACAATTTTAAGAAATTTTTTTGTTATTTTAAAACCTTTCAAAATTCTTAAAAAGCTTAAAAATTATATTTCAAAATTTTCAAAAATCTACACTTTGTTTTAAATTTTTTTAAGTCTTTTCAAGTTTTAAATTATTTTTGAAATTTTTTTTGAACCTCTTTTCATCTTTGAAAGTGATTAGCATTTTTCTTGAAATTTTTTTAAAATGCTGCAAATTGAAAAAGTTGCCTTAAAATCTTGGAGATTTTTTTTCAACAATTTTGGAAATCTTTGGAAATTTTTAAAAATATTTTCTCAAAATAGATTTTTCGAAATAAAAGTCATTTTAAATTTTCCTAGGAATCTTCAGACATTTTTTTTCTCTCATGAAACGTTTCAAAATTCTTAATAAGCTGTTATTTTTTGTTCAAAATCTTCAAAAATCTGCAGTATTAAAAAAATTGACTAAAAATCTTCCAGATTCTTTTTTGAAAATTTTGGAAATATTTTGAGATCTTTTGAAATCTTCTTAAATATTCTCTTTAAATTATTTTTCCATAATAAAAAATCATTTCAAATTTTCCCAGAAATCTTACAAGAATTTTTTTATTATCTTAAAACCTTTCAAAAGCACTTAGCACATTGAAATTTTAATGATTCAAGGATTTCGAACAATTAAGTTAAGAATCGTTAAGTTTTGAATATTTTGCTTATAATAAATTTCTAATTTTAAATGGACACACAAATATTTCTAAAAATTAAAAAATCGTTCTTTTTTGAATTTTAAAAATGATAAATTAATTCATACTTACAGTTGATCAACTTAAAATGCTTTTTACCAAAATTTGTTTATTTTTTCTGCAAATTTGTAAATACTAAAATTGAAAATGTACCCTCAAAAATGAAAATTCCCGGTCAAAAAAAAATTTCCGGTCATTTTCCGACTTCTCGGTTCAGTGACGTTAATGGAAGAAAAAAATCTTAAAATTTTTTTTTGTGTGACACCCAACGTACATTATTCTAATGTGTATTATATAATGTGTAACGAATGTCTATCGTAATACCAATCTGTT
>JAWWEA010000124.1:2874945-2885883 GCA_035222095.1 Andricus quercuspetiolicola | reverse complement strand
AAAGAGAGAAAAAAAATCTTTCCAAATCAGCCTTTTAGATTTTTGTAAATCATGGAAAGGTTTCTGCAAAGACCTACATTTAAAAAAGTAAAGTTAGTTGAAAATAATTTGCCATTATGGAATAAAAAAAATAAAAAAAATTCTGAAACAAATCATTTATTAAATGAGCGGAATTTTGCTTGTTCTACACTTTTGTATTGACTGAAAATAAAAAAAATGTCCTCTTTCTATTTTAGAACTCTTCAAATAAAGAGCATAGGCTTTCTTTCTAAAATAAAAAAATCACACCGATTTCGAAGTTTCAGTACTAACGATTTAAGATTGGGAATTTTTTTATTCAAAATACTTCGAATTATATATTTTCACTTAGAAGTATGAACGTGATGTTATTTTTACACTAACATGGACCTGGGGGTATCATTTTATTAAAATTTTATCAAATTATTGCAAATTTGTAAAATTTCGACATCTTATAAAAATGTTATAAAATTGAAACAATTTTGTAAAATAAGCAATATACCATAAATTTCATAAAATTTTCTAAATTTATATTAGAATAAAAATAAAGTTTCCAAAATTTATCGATTTTTCTAAATTTGAAAATCTTGAAAATTTTTTAAATCCTTAAACTTTTGAGATTTCAAAAAATTGTATTATTTTTTTAACTTTATAAAATTTTGAAAATTTTATTAAAATTCACAAAATTTTCAAAATTTTGGTACTTTAGGAATGACCAAACATTTGAAAATCTTCAAAAATCGAGGAATTTTTGAAACTTTATTTTAATTTTATTATGGACTTAGAATTTTTTTGGAAATTTATGGTAAATTTCTTATTTACCAATACTTTCGAAATGTTTTAAAGAATAAAAAAATTGATGATAGATTTGAAGCTTTCACGATGATCCATTATGGTGAAATAAATACTTCGGGTTTCACTCGTGTGCACTGATAATTAATCTTGCCGACGTTTCGCGAACGTTGCAGTTCGTAACATAAAAAAATTTTCAAACTTTCCAAAATTTGTAAAACTTTCAAAAATTTTTAACGTTTGCAAAATTTAAAAAAGTTAAACAATGTTAAAAATCGATTAATTTTAGAAATTATTTTAATTTTTATATAAAATTATGAAATTTTTGAAAAATTTCTGAAGCACCAATAATTTCGAAAATTTCCAAAGTTTTATACAGTGTTAATATTTTTTAAAAATTAGAAAATTTGTAAAGAATTTTCCGAATTTCTTAAATTTGATAAAGAATTTCAAACTTTGGATAAATTCCCGAATAATGCGCTTGTTTACTAAATTTGTTTAGAAACATCACAAAATTTATAAACTAATTAATGCAACGGATTTCAAAGAATTTGGTAGAATGTCGAAAAATTTCAAAAGATTTCTAGAAAACTTTGAAAAATAAAGGAAATTTCATTGAATTTCAAGGGATTCTTAGTGATCCCACAGATTTTAAGGGATTTTTGGAATCAAGGAATTTTACAAGATTAAAAGTATTTTATTAAATCTCGAAGGATTTCAAGAGATCTTAAAGATTTCTAGGGGTTTTAACGTTTTTTCTAGTGAAATTTCATGAATAAGTTTAATTCAAAATATACTCAAGGAAATTGAAGAGGTTGTAAATGATTTTGAGAAATATACAAAATTTCATGTAAAATTTGGTATATTTCATATATATATATATTGTATATTTTGTATATTTCATATAAAATATACAAAATTTCAAAGAATTCTGCAGAGTGTCCAATGATTTCAAAGGATTTCTGGAAAACTTATTTAATTCAAAGGATTTAAAGGATTGTATTAAATCTCCGAGGATTTCAAAGGATTTCAAAGATTTCTAGGGCTTGTAGCATTTCTTTTAAAGAGCTTTAATGAATACGTTTAATTTACTTTATTCGAAACCACCATGTTACGAGCCTATTACGCCCCAGAAAAGTGAGCGTTTAGATAGCCCTTTCCCGTACAGTATCAGCTACTGACTGCTTATTAGTTCGAAACGCCGCCGCCCTGACGGTTTATTAGTTCCACAAATAGCCACTGTATAATGCACAATGTATTTCATCAGATTTCATAAACTTACTATAGACATATCGACTTGTCCAAATGAAAAGGTTCTATTTCGGGCAGAAAAAAGGAAAAGGTGCTAACTCGCGTGGCGATCTCTCGAAGCTTCAAAATCCCTTATAAATTGTATTGTGGACACCAACGCCCTCATCTTAGTAGCCCCTTTTCATTTGTTCTCTACGATTTAGCACCTTTTTATTTTGTTTCCCCGAGACGGAACCTTTTCATTTGGACACGTCGATATATATATATATATATATATATATATATTTCTAGAGTTCGTATCATCGATTCAAAAAACAATTTCTTAAATTCAAAACCAGAGCCTAAAATGTTTCAAATTTTGGATTACACACCATTTTTATGTCCCCCCCCCCCACTGTCAAAAAGAAAAACAAAACATATTTTTTCAACTGGATAGATAACCGATGAAGACAAAATTTAAGAAACTATATAAATTTGCAATCAAATAGTTAGATTTTATACTAAAAAAGATAAATTTACAATAATAAATGGATTAATTAAATTTTCAAAAGAAAAAATTAATTTAGAACAAAAAAACTACTGTTTAACGAAATAGTTCGACTTTTTAACAAATTGTAGAAATTTCTAACCGAAAAGAGGAATTTTTTACAGAACGGTGGAATTTTCAATTCGATTTAATATGAATTTTTAAAAAAATGTTAATTTTCAACCAAATATGTAGCTGAATTTTCTACCAAAATAATTGATCTTTTAACCCAAAAAAATGAATTTTCAGCAAAAATTGAATATTCAAATTTTCAGGTAACAAAAATTAATTTACAACAAAAAACTAAAGTTTAACAAATTAGTTCAATTTTTAGCCAACTTGTTGGTATTACCCAAAAGACGATTTTCCTACAGAATATTGCAAATTTCACCTCGATTGTATAATGAATTTCTAACAAAAAAGTTTGTTTTTAACAAAATAGTTGAATTCTTAATCAAATAGTTGCATTTTAAACTAGAAAGGATTAATTTTTAACCAAAAATTAATTACTTAATTTATCAGGTAAAAAAAATTAATTTAGAAAAAAATTTTTTCATAAAGTAATTCAATTTTCAACCAAATTATTGAAATCTTAAAACAAAAAGACGAATTTCCTACAGAATAGTGCAATTTTTAACTACGTATAAAATAAATTTTAAACAAAAAAGGGAATTTTTAACCAAATAGTTGAATTTTCAAACAAATATTTGCATTTTTATCAAATAGTTGCATTTTAAACTATAAAGGATTAATTTTTAACCCAAAATTAAATATTTAATTTTTCAGGTAAAAAAATTAATTTAGAAAGAAAAAACTTTTTAACAAAGTAATTAAATTTTTAATCAAATCTTTGAAATTTTAAACCAAAAAGACGAATTTCCTACAGAAAAATTCAATTTTCGACTGAATAGTTGAATTTTTAATTAAATAGTGGCATTTTGAACTAGAAAACATTAATTTTCAACGAAAAATTAAATATTAAAATTTTCAGGTGAAAAAAATAATTTTAAACAAAAATACTAGGTTTTAAACTAGCAGTTCAATTTTTAACCATACTGTCAAAATTTCAAACCCGAAAGACGAATTTCCTAAATAGTGTGATTTTTAACTCGATATAATATGAATTTAAGACAAAAAAGTTTTTATTGTAACCAAATAATTGAATTTTTAATCAGATATTTGAATTTTTAATCAGGTATTTGAATTTTTATCAAATAGTTGCATTTAAAACTAGAAAGAATTAATTTTCAACCAAAAATTAAATATATAATTTTTCAGGTTAAAAAATTAACTTGGAAAAAAATAATTTTTGACAAAGTGATTCAATTCTTTAACAACTCCTTGAAATTTTAAACCAAAAAGACGAATTTCCTACAGAAAAATACAATTTTCAACTCCATATAAAATAAATTTCAAACGAGAAAGTTAATTTTTAAACAAATAGTTTAATTTTCAAACAAATATTTGCATTTTTATTAAATAGTCGCATTTTAAACTAGAAAGGATTCATTTTTAACCCAAAACTAAATATTTAATTTTCCAGGTAAAAAATTAATTTAGAAAAAAAAACTTTTTAACAAAGTAATTCAATTTTTAACCAAATGTTTGACATTTTAAACCAAAAAGACGAATTTCCTACAGAAAAATGCAATTTTCAACTCCATATAAAATAAATTTCGAACAAAAAAGTTAATTTTCAACTGTTGAATTTTCATCTAAAAACATAGATTTTCAACCAAAAATGGAATAGTAAAATTTCCATTTAAAAAAATTAATTTACAAACATAATCTATATTTTTAATAAAAGGGTTCAATTTTTGACGGAAGAGATAAATTTCTAATTAAAAGGATGAATCTTCAACTAAAAAAATGAATTTTTAACGCAGTATTGAACTTCTAACCAAAAAATATAATTTTCAACCAAGAAGATTAATTTTCTACCAAAAACGACGAATCTTGAACAAAATAAATGAATTTTCATCCATCTCGTTGAATTTTCCACTAGACAAGATATATTTTCAACCAAAAATGAAATAGTGCAATTTTCAGTTAAAAAAATTAATTTTCAGCAAAAAAACTAATTTTCAATAAATAAGTTTAATTTTCAACCAAAAAAATGAATTTCCAACTCAAGTATTGAATCTACAATAAAAAAAATGCATTTTTAACAAAGTAAGACGTTTAACTTTCAGCCTAGTAGTTGAATTTTCAACCAAAAATTATTTTATTTTAAAACGAAAAAAGTTTAATTCAAGCAAAGAAGACCAATTTTCAACAAAATAGTTGAATCCTCAAAGAAAGCAGATTCCTTTTTAAATAAACAGTTGCATTTTCAGCCAAAAGAGACCAATTTTCAAACCCAAAAGACAAATTATCAAACAGAAAGATAAATTTCTATCTATAAACATGAAACTCTAAAAAAGAATTTTTAACCAAATATTTAAATTTTTAACGAAAAAGATGATTTTTTAACCGAAAAGATTAATTTTCTACCCCAAAAGACGAATTTTCAACAAAAAACCTGCGAATTTTAAAAAAATAGTTGAATTTTTATTTGAAAAAAAAATATTTTAATTTTCAGTTAACAAATTAATTTTTATCTGAAAAAAATACAAATTAGTTACATTTTCTACCAATGAGATAAATTTCTAACTAAAATGATGAAGCTTTAAACAAAAAAGATGAATTCTCAACAAAATAGTCAACTTGACAACCAAAATAGAATAATTTTTAACCAAGCATTTGTATTTTTTACAATAAAAATTGAAATTTATACCAAGTAAGATAAATTTTCGACCTAAAAAGGACAATTTATAACAAAAGAATTGAATTTTCAACGGAAAAGAAAAATTTTCAGTCCAGAGAGAAAAAATATTCTACCAATTTGTTAAAATTTTTAACCAAGAAAACAAATTTTCTACAAAGCAGTTGAATGTTCAGCTTGCCAAAATGAATTAACTTTTCTTAGGGTCCCAATATACAAATTTTTTCACTATGCCAAAACAATAAACAATTTACGCAAAACTTGAAAGCTTTGATCTTTTTACAAAAAAAATTTTGCTGAAAAAATGATTTGCCTAAAAAAATAATTGATGCAAAATGTAGTGCAAGCTGTCAATAATCTTCCTTAAAGAATACAAATATTAAAAGCTGGACTTCTTGAGAAAATCTCTTTTTTAATATTGTCGAGAAAACAGCCGCTAATTTGTCATTTTTCAAAATTTTTATATTTTCTTCCGACCATTCAACAGATCCAGGACTTCCCCATAATTTAGATAAATAAATATCGAAATATATGTAATCATTGAAAAAATAGAGCATTTCAAAAAAAAATCTGTCAGTCTTCAACATATTTTGACAACTGGAAGGTTATCTTCAATAGCTCGTAATTCCTAAGATAATTTTTTCTTGCAGCCAAACTATAAAACACATATCACTTAATTTCCACTTTTAAAATGATATATTTAAAGGCCAATTTATTCTGATACCATAACCTGGACCTATCTGCATGATTTGACAAAACATCCTTTTCTCCCTTGGGAAAGAAATCTAAATTTTTATAGTCTTCAAACAACACCTAACCATTCATTGATTTCAAAATAAAAAATACCCTCAGTGCATTTTTGGACCATCCTACCGGATCTCGTAATTAAGGATCTATTAGAAACCAACTGACAACAAGCCTATAAACCTATAAAGTGAAGATAAAATCTAAACTGGAAAGATCTCGTAACCATTGAAGCCGGAAATGAGGAGACTGGGGAGTAATAGTAATTGGCAAGGTAGGAAGGATTCACACATGAGTCTGGTCCGATATCATCTCTCAAATCGGGGACTCGTGGAACCGTTTGAAAGATGATCGATCTGTTTATAACCAGGGAAGGTAGGAATAGGAATTCTCAGTTTTGTTCGCACAGAGCCAATGGAGCTGAGTTTCCTATACCTATCCTAGAGTTTTAATCCCCGGTATTATCCGGCAGATGCCGAGGACAGAGTCGTCTCTTAGACGCGACAGCGGCCACCTGGTCGTTCGTTTTCGTTCGTCTGAGGTGTCATCGCGCTGACAGATCTGTCAATTGGCCCAGTGGACACCTACCTCTCAATTCCAAACTCTCGCGCTTCTTCAGAGTCCCAAAACCCATCGCTGGAGACCCAAGTGTCCAAACGCTTCTGATCTTCGCCTTTTGCTTTTGGAACTCTGAGGGGAGATAGAGAAGAAGAGGACATTCTTGTCTAAATCGATTTCGAGGTCCAGTGAATTTCAATACGGAAACTCGGTTAGAGACTTTCAAAGCTGTTGTGGAAATAGTGGTCAGTATTGGGTCTTCGAAGAAAACTGGAGGTGACGAAATTTTTATATTGTTTTAAATTTCTTCGAGTAGATGAGATCAATTTATTTCCAATCATGCCCAACTTATAGGTGGCATTTATATCATTCTAGATCAAACTGATTTTCCGAACCAACATAGGTATTTGGGAGTTCCTTGGACTTTCAGGAAGAGTAACTTTGGTTATAACTGAAATTTTTAAGACTTACCTCCCACGCGTAACGGGGATTGAAGGGTTGACTGGCCCATTTTCCCCGAAATGGTCCAAATCTGGCCCCTCTGGGAATGTCCTTTCGTGCTCGAACAAAAGGACCTCCAGGTCCAGAACCTCCGACTTCCACTTCTGGTACAGGAGATATCCAATCACGACTAATTGACTCTTTCTGTTCCAGTGTTTCTTGTTTTATCACAGCTGCTGCAAACATCAAAATTCATTCAATTAACTCATTAAAGCCATACTGACCAATTTTTTTGAGAGAATTTGAGGAATTTCAAAAGATTTGAAAGATTTTCAGGGATTTATAAGGGTTTCAACAGATTTCAAGGAATCTGAAGAGCTTTTACAACTTTCAAGAGAACTGGCAAGATTTGTAAGGATTTTAATTATTTTAAGGAATGTTCAAAGCTTTTAAACGTTTTAGGCAATTTAAAATGATTTTTCAGATTTTAATGCAGTGGAAGGAATTTCACAAGAATGAATTAAGGGATTCAATAATAATGATTTTTAAAATAATGATTTCATGACTTCAAACGATTTTAAGAAGTTTATAGTTTTTTCATGGAATTGCAAAGTATTTCCTAAAAATTTCCAGAAGAAAAATTGGCTACTGTGAGTTTACATATTTCCATACCAACTAAACGTTTCCCTTATTCGAAGATAATAAAAGTATAAACAATCTGTAGAAAATAATAAAATCTCAAACTCAGCAACTTGATCAAGGTATTTCAATAACATTTCCAGGCTTTTGGAAAATATATTTCATGGGACTTCATAGATTTTATTGGATATATCAACGGATTGCAAAGATTTGAAGTTATTTTGTAATACTTCAAGGGATACCAAAAGAAATTTCATAAGAGGTAAGAAATTTCAATAGGCTTTCCATGATTGAAAGGATTTTTAGTTTTAAGGGTCAGTTCGACCCTGGATTAATTTAAATTAGTACTCGAAGCTTCTTACAAAAATGGTTTCCATTTAGAGAAAGACAATTTTTAATCCAAGGAGGGCGATTGTGTAACTTTTTCAATTTAATTTTTATACGGAAAAACAGGTTGAGCTTTGGAACCCAAGTTATAGCTGGAAACGAACCAAGGAATTTAGAAAGATCCTTGGATCAGTAAGTGAATATCTTTGGACATTTTCGCTATACCAAGGATATCATGTAATTAATATACATTATACGTATAGCTAAAACAGAGATATAAGAATGGATGTCTGAAGGATTATTGAAAAACACCAAAGCATCATGGGAGCATCGAAATAAAAGGGCAGCAGTCTAATCGAAACCAATGATAGTTTGGGTTTACTGTTAAAATTTAAAAGAGTTTAGCCACTTAAAATTCACGACAATGTTAATATTAGATAGAGTTTGTGTCCGGGTAATAATAATTTACAGGTGTTCCTACTGTAGGCGGTAACTAAATTAAGGTATCATAAAAAGCCAGGAAAACAAACAAACTTGACCTCTGAATTCATAATGCAGAATTCAGGGATATTCATTTTTTCAATACTAGACGAAAAACATCTGATAACGCAATAATCTAATCGAGAGCATTGACAATTGTGCTATACTTGAGACAATTTTAAGAAATTTACGACTTAAAAAGCACGCCAAAGTTGATGGTTAATAATGTTTGCATACAGGTAATGATAATTTACAGGTGTTTCGATTGCTGGTTGTAATTGAATTAAAATATCATAAAATATCAGGAAAACAAACAAATTTGATCTCCAAATTCATAATACCGAATTCAGGGATATTCATTTTATCGGTACCACATGCAAAACTTCTGACAATGCAACAGTTAAATCAAGAACAATGACAATTAGTGTTTACCCTGGACAATTTTTTTTAGATTTACGACTTAGGAAGCAAGCGAATGCTCATACTAAATAGGATTTGTATCCGGGTAATAATAATTTAGAGGTGTTTTGATTATAGGTGGTAATTGAATTGAAATACCATAAAACGCCAGGAAAACAAACAAACTTGACCACCAAAGCCTTATATCTAATTCAGGGATATTCATCTTCCCGATACCAGACGAAAAACTGTCTAAAATGCTGATTCTTCAACTAGAAAAAGTTAATTTTTAATTACAAAATAAATTTTCAAACAAAGAAAAAACGATTTTACAAGAATATATTCAAATTTCAAACCAAAGACATGAATTTTTCAACTAGCACAATGAATCTTCAACTAGAATAGTTAAATTTTCAGTTAAAGAGAATCATTTTTAAACAAAAAACAACGCTTTATCAACAAAATAGTTGAATTTTCAATTAAATAGTTGAATTTTCAACAAAAAAGATCAATTTTCCACCAAAAATTGAAGGCTTAAGTTTTCAGTTCAAAAATTAATTTTCAACCAAAAAACAACGATTTTTCAAGAATGTAGTTAAATTTTAAATCAAAGAGATGAATTTTTCAACTAGCATAATGAATCTTCAACTGGAATAGTTAAATTTTCAGCTTAAAAAATTAAATTTGCAAACAAAAAAAAAACAAATTTAAAAAAAGTTAAAGTTTCAACCAGAGATAAATTTTTAACTAAAATTATTAATTTTCAAGTGGAGTGAGTTAATGTTCAGTTACAAAACAAATAATTATTAATTTATTTAATTTTAATTAATTATTGAAAATAATTTTTAGATCATGAATTAAATTTCACCCGTAAAAGAATGATGTTTACAGAAAATACTTAAATTTTTCAACTAAAATGATGAATCTTCAACTGGAATATGTAGTTAAATTTTCAGGTAAAAAATTAATTTTGCAAACAAAAAACGATTTTTCAACAAAATATTTAAATATTTAACCAGAGATGAATTTTCAAATAACACGAAGAATCTTAACCTGAAATAGGTTAATTTTCAGTTAAAAAATCAATTTTAAACCAAGAAACAACGGTTTTTTCAATAAAATAGTTCAATTTGCAAAAAAAAATATTTTAATTTTTAATAAAAAACAGTTAAATCTAACCAAAAAAGACGAATTTTGAACAAAATATTTGAAACCTCAACCGAAAAATATACGTTTTCAACAAAATACATGAATTTTCAACCAAACAGTTGATTAAATTTTCAATTTAAAAATTAGTTTTTTACCCCAAAAAACGAATTTAAAATAATTAAATTTTCTAACAGAGATGAATTTTCGACTAAAATGATGAATCCAAGCAAAAAATAAATTTTTGACAAACGAAAGGTTGAATTTTCATTTAAAAAATATAAATTATTAAACAAAAAGTTTAATTTTCAACAAAAAAAAGATCAAGCTTCATCAGAAAAAAAAGAATTTTCAACCGGGAAGATAAATTTTCAACCAAAAATAAAATAGTTAAATTTTCAGTTAGTGAAATAAGATTTCAACAAACAAAAGCGAATGTTCAACCAAAGAAATGGTAATTTAACCAAAAATGGAACAGTTAAATTTCCAGTAAAAAAATTAACTGTCAGTAAAATAAAATAAATTTTCAAACAAAATATATGAATGTTGAATTAAAGAATATTAAGTTACAATCAAAAATGAAAAACTGAAAAGTAAATAATTAAATTTTCAGAAAAAATTAGTTTCCAACTAAAAATTTTTTTTTGAAAATTTAGTTAAACTTTTTTCTGAGTAGATTAATGTTTCGACAAATAATTGAATTTTTAACCAAAATCATGAATTTTTAGTGAAGAAGATTAATTTTCTACCGAGAAAAAAAATTCCAACAACAAAAACGAATTTTTAACTAAGGACCAATTTTTTCAACAAAAAGTGAAATAGTCCAATTTTCAGTTAAAAAAATTTTCAACCA
>JAWWEA010000124.1:1987526-1997686 GCA_035222095.1 Andricus quercuspetiolicola | reverse complement strand
GAATTCAACTCAATAGGACGAATTTTTAACAAAATAGTCGAATCCTTAACCAAAATAGATTAATTTTTAATCAAGCAATAGAATTTTCAGTTAAAAAATTAATTTTCAAAAAAGAAATGAATTTCCATCAAAATAGTTAAGTTATTAACCAAAGAGAGATGAATCTTCAACCAGAAAAAAAGTAGAGTTTTTAACAAAGTAGTTGAATTCAGCCCAAAAGGAAGAATTTTCTACAAAATAGTTGAATCCTCAACAAAATAGATTACTTTTTACCAAGCATTTAGATTTTCAGTTAAACAAATTAATTTAAAAAAATGAAATTTCAACAAAATAGTTAAATTTACAACCAAAGAAAGATAAATCTTCTACCAAAAAAAAAGAATTTTTAACAAAGTAGTTGAATTCAGCCTAAAAAGAAGAATTTTCAACAAACTACTTAAATCCTCAACAAAATAGATTAATTTTTCACAAAGCAGTTAGATTTTCAGTTAAAAAAATTAATTAACAAAACAGAAATTTTTAACAAAATGATTAAATTTACAATCAAATAAAGATAAATCTTCAATAAACAAAAAAAAGAATTTTTAACAAAATAGTTGAATTCAACCCAAAAAGATGAGTTTTCAACATAATAATTCAATTTTCTACCAAATAGATGGATCTTCAACAAAAAAATGGATTTTAAAAAAAGTATTTAAATTTTTCCAAAAAAGACGAATTTTCAACAAAATAATTGAATTTTCAACCAAATAGAGATGAATCTTCAACAAAAGAAGAAGAATTTTTCAACAAAGTTGTTGACTTCAACACAAGAAGACGAATTTTCAACAAAATAGTTTATTCGTTAACTAAAACATTTTAACCGAAAAGAAGATGAAAATTATACCAAAGGATGTGAATTTTCAACCAAAAAAAACGAATTTTTAACCAAAGAGATGAACGTTCAACTAAAAAATAAAAAATTTCAACAAGGTATTGAAATTTAACCAAAAAAGAGAAATTTCCAACAAAATAATTGAATTTCCAACAAAATAATTGAATTTTCAACAAAATAATTGAAGTTTCAATAAAATAATTGAATTTTGAACAAAATAATTGAATTTTGAACAAAATAATTTTATTTTCAATAAAATAATTGAATTTCCAACAAAATAATTTCAATCTTAGAAAAATAATTTAATTTTCAACAAAGTAATTGAATTTTCAACAAAGTAATGGAATTTTCAACAAAGTAATTGAATTTTGAACAAAATAGTTGAATTTTAAAACATAAAAGGTTAATTTTCAATAAAAAGGTTGCATTTTAACCAAAAATAGATGAAATTTCTACCAAAGGAGGTGAATTTTTTTAACCAAAGAGATGAATCTTCAAAGAAAAGAAATGAATTTTCAACAAATTATTGAAATTCAACTAAAAGGAGAAATTTTCAGAAAAATAATTTTATTTTTAATAAAATAATTGAATTTTCAACAATGTAATTGAGTTTTCAACAAAATAATTGAATTTTTATTAAAATGATTGAATTTTCAACAAAGCAATGGGATTTTCAACAAAATAATTGAATGTTTGACAAAGTCATTGAATCCTAAAACAAAACAGATTAATTTTTAATGAAATTTGCATTTTGACCAAAAAAGAAATGAAATATCTACCAAAGGAGGTGAATTTTCAACCAGAAAAACGAATTTTCAACCAAAGAAATGAATCTTCGAACAGAAAAAAAAATTTTTACAAAATATTGAAATTTAACCAAAAAAGATGAATTTTCAACACTTTAATTGAATTTTCAACAAAATAATTGATTTTTCGATAAACTAATTGAATTTTCAACAAAATAATTGAATTTTCAACATAATAGTTGAATTCTAAAACAAAACAGATTAATTTTTAATAGAAAAAAGTTGCATTTTAACCAAAAAGAGATGAAATTGAATTTTCAACCAAAGAGATGAATGTTCGATAAAAAAAAAAATTTCGACAAAGTATTGAAATTTAACTAAAAAAGAGGAGTTTCAAAAAAATAATTAAATTTTCAACAAAATAGTTGAATTCTAAAACAAAAGAGATTAATTTTTAATAAAAAGTTGCATTTTATCCAAAAAAGAGAAGAAATTTCTACCAAAGGAGGTAAATTTTCAACCGAAAAAACGAATTTTCAACCAAAGAGATGAATCTTCGAACAAAAAAAAAATGAATTTTATAACAAAGTATTGAAATTTAACCAAAAAAGAGGAATTTTCAACAAAATAATTGAATACTAAAATAAACAGATTATTTTTTAATCAAAAAGTTGGTATTTTAACGAAAAAAGTTATGAAATTTCTACCAAAGGGGATGAATTTTCAACAACAAAAAAAAAGAAGAAGAATTCTTATGAAAGTATTTAAATTTAACCGAAAAAGAGGAATTTTCAACAATATAATTGAATTTTCAAGAAAAAAAGAAGAATTCTTAAGAAAGTATTAAGTTAACCAAAAAAGGGGAATTTTCAACAAAATAATTCAATTTTCAACAAAATAATTGAATTTTCAACAAAGTAATTGAATTTTCAACAAAGTAATTGAACTTTCTACAAAATAATTGAATTTTCAACAGAATAATTGAATTTTCAACAAAGCAATTGAACTTTCTCCAAAATAATTGAATTTTCAATAATATAATTGAATTTTAAACAAAAAAGAAGTATTCTTAAGAAAGTAATAATTTAACCAAAAAAGAGGAATTTTCAACAAAATAATTGAATTTTCAACAAAGTAATTGAATTTTCAACAAGATAATTGAATTTTCAACAAAATAGTTTAATTCTAAAACAAAACAGATCAATTTTTAATAAAAAAGTTGCATTTTAACTAAAAAAGAGATGAAATTGAATTTTCAATCGAAAAAACGAATTTTCAACTGAAGAGATGAATTTTAAACTAAAAAATAAAAAATTTCAACAAGTTATTGAAATTTAAGCAAAAAAGAGGGATTTTCAACAAAATAATTAAATTTTTAACAAAATAGTTGAATCCTAAAACAAAACAGATTAATTTTTAATCAAAAAGTTGCATTTTAACCAAAAAAGAGATTAAAATACTACCAAAGAAAAAAAATTTTTAACCAACAACAAATTTGCAACCAAACTGATGAATCTTGAAAATTAAAACCAAAAATAGGAATTTTCAACAAAATAATTCAATCCTAAAATAAACAGATTATTTTTTAATAAAAAAGTTGGTATTTTAACCAAAAAAGTGAGGAAATTTCTACCAAAAGAGATGAATTTTCAACAACATAAAAGGAAGAAGAATTCTTAAGAAAGTATTTAAATTTAACCAAAAAAGAGGAATTTTCAACAAAATAATTGAATTTTCAACAAAATAATTGAATTTTCAACAAAGTAATTGAATTTTCAACAAAGTAATTGAAAGTTCTACAAAATAATTGAATTTTCAACAAAAAAAGAAGAATTCTTAAGAAAGTATTTAAATTTAATCAAAAAAGAGGAATTTTCAAGAAAATAATTGAATTTTCAACAAAGTAATTGAAGAAAGGAATTGATTTGATTCTCATCAAGTCTGATATCTAAGAAGAAGAATTCTTAAGAAAGTATTTAAATTTAACCAAAAAAGATGAATTTTCAACAAAATAGTAGAATTATCAATCAAACCAAATAATTTTTAAATAAACAGTTAAATTTTCAACCAAACTCTCGTAATTTCGCTACAAATAGTCCCCTTTCCACGTCCCGCTATTCGTACCGAAATTTGCTTTCATTAAAATCTTCTCCAGAGCTCGTTCAAATAACTTTCATCAGGAATCTGAGCTACCAAATTCATGAATAAAATTATAATTAACTCCAAATATAATCTCGGAGAGCAATATTTATGCTATTGATAATTGCGCTTTCAATCCAACGAAACATTCGAAAGGAGAACCGGCTTGCTGAACAAAAGCGAAAAAAAAATAATAAAAAAATAAAAAAAAAATAAAATAAAGAAGGATATCAGTTCGATATTTCTCATTCGGTGTGCAAAATAAAATTCTCCCATCGAGGGAGCGGATTACATGTTGAAAGCGTTCTCCGGTAGCGGACGTGGGCGGGGTGGGGAGGAGAATTTAACGCTCTCGAAATGTCAAACGTCGCAGATAAAACGCCGCTCCCATTGTACAGACAGTAGCCATATTGTGGACGGATTAGCTTTCTTTTTTCTATTTTTCTCTATTTTTTTNNNNTATTTTTTTTTTTTTTTTTTTTTTTTTTTGTCAAGAGCGTCACCACGATCGATCTCCCTCTGCCAAACTTTCCTCCGAGTCCAAAAACACGCTTTTCCGGAATGCATTGTCGAAGCGGAAAGCACTCGATCCCTGTCCAGAAGCAGCATTTGTACAATCAAATCAAATTAACGTTGACACCTCTCACATATGTTCGAAAAAGTTCAGGCTGGACTTTAAAAATATTTTTTTTTTATTAGTGCTGGTTCTAATTGGTAGAAAATTTTTTGGAACAATAAGATCAGTTGTGATTTAAAACTGTAATTGAAATTTAATACTAATATTAATCATAATGTACGTCATTTTTGAAAATTCGCAAATTAAACAAATAACTCGCGATGCTGCTGCCAAAGGTCTATCGAGTCACATGCGATTGTTTTCAATCAGCGACGTTGGTGCAGCGGTAAAGAGCATGTTTGGTGACAACGCTGCCGCTGGTTCAAATATTTTTGTCGACTTTCTTCTCATTTTTTTTATTTTTCTCATTGTAAATAGGTCAAATAATTTTTAATGATCCTCCGGCTATTGACATTTTTTTTTCAAAAATAGTAAAATTATTGTGGATAAACATCATGCATAATGATTTCAGGGATTACAAAACATTTTAAATACTACAAAGAAATTCGCAAAGATTTCAAAAGATTTCACAATGATTTTACAAATATTTCAAAAAGATTTCAAAGATTTTAAGAGATTTCACAAAGATTTCAACAATTACAAAACATTTTAAAGATTAGAAAGAAATTCACAAACATTTCAAAAGATTTCACAAAAATTTCATAAAGATTCCAAAAGATTTCAAAATTGTTCCAAAGATTCCCAGAAATTTCAAAAGATTTTAGAAGATTTGACAGATTTCTCAAATTCACAAAAGGTTTCAAAAAGATTTCAATGATTTCAAATGATTTCGAAAGATTTCAGAAGATATCAAATATTTCACAAAGATTTCAAAGATAACAAAACATTTTGAAGATTTTTAAAGAAATCCACAAGAATTTCAAAAGATTTCACAATGATTTCAAGGATTACAAAACATTTTAAAGATTACAAAGAAATTCACAAACATTTCAAAAGATTTCACAGAAATTTCATAAAGATTCCGAAAGATTTCAAAGATTTCAAAATTGTCCAAAAGATTTCAAAGATTTTCAGAAATTGCAAAAGATTTAAAATATTTTACAAAAGATTTTAAAGATTACAAAATATTTCAAAAGATTTTAGAAGATTTGAAAGATTTCTCAAATTCCCAAAGATTTCAAAAAGATTTCAAAGATTCTAAATGATTTCGAAAGATTTCAGAAGATATGAAATATTTCACAAAGATCTCAGAGATTACAAAACATTTTAAAGATTTCGAAGAAATTACAAGGATTGCAAAAGATTTCACGATGATTTCACAAATATTTCACAAAGATTTCAAAGATTTCACAAATATTCCACAAAGATTTCAAGGATCACAAAAAATTTTAAAGGTGACAAAGAAACTCACAAGGATTTCAAAATATTCCACAATTATTTCACAAATATTTCAAAGATTGCAAAAGAATGTTAAGATTTTTAAAGAAATTCACAAGACTTTCAAAAGAGTTTACAATGATTCCAAGGATTACAAAACGTCTTGAAGATTACAATGAATGTCACAAGGATTTCGAAAGATTTCACAATGATTTCACAATGATTTCACAAAGATTTCACAAAGATTTCACGGATTACAAAATATTTTAAAGATTACAAAGAAATTCACAAGAATTTCAAAAGATTTCACAATGATTTCACAAAGATTTCAACGATTTTAAAAAATTTCAAGGATTACAAAACATTTCAGAGATTACAAAGAAATTCACAAGCATTTCAAAAGATTTCACAGAAATTTCATAAAGATTCCAAAAGATTTCAAAGATTTTCAGAAATTTCACAAGATTTAAAATATTTTACAAAAGATTTTAAAGATTCCACAATATTTCAAAAGATTTTAGAAGATTTGAAAGATTTCCGAAATTCCCAAAGATTTCAAAAATTCTAAATGATTTCGAAAGATTTCAGAAGGTATGAAATATTTCGCAAAGATTTCAGAGCTTACAAAACATTTTAAAGATTTCAAAGAAATTACAAGGATTGCAAAAGATTTCACGATGACTTCACAAATATTTCACAAAGATTTCACAAAAAATTCCACAAATATTTCAAGGATCACAAACCATTTTAAAGGTTACAAAGAAATTCACAAGGATTTCAAAATATTCCACAATTATTTCACAAATATTTCACAAAGATTTCAAAGATTTCACAAAGATTTCAAGGATCACAAACCATTTTAAAGGTTACAAAGAAACTCACAAGGATTTCAAAAGATTTCACAATTATTTCACAAATATTTCACAAAGATTTCAACGATTATGAAATTTTTTAAAGATTTTTAACGAAATTCACACGAATTTCAAAAGAGTTCACAATGATTTCAAGGATTACAAAACGTCTTGAAGATTACAAAGAAAGTCACAAGGATTTCAAAAGATTTCACAATGATTTCACAAATATTTCACAAAGATTTCAAAGATTTCAAAAGATTTCAAGGATTACAAAACATTTTAGAGATTACAAAGAAATTCAAAAGCATTTCAAAAGATTTCACAGAAATTTCATAAAGATTCCAAAAGATTTCAAAGATTTCAAAGATTTCAAAAGTGTCCAAAAGATTTCAAAGATTTTCAGAAATTTCAAAAGATTTAAAATATTTTACAAAAGATTTTAAAGATTCCAAAATATTTCAAAAGATTTTAGAAGATTTGAAAGATTTTCGAAATTCCCAAAGATTTCAAAAAGATTTCAAAAATTCTAAATGATTTCGAATGACTTCAGAAGTTATGAAATATTTAACAGAGATTTCAGAGATTACAAAACATTTGAAAGATTTCAAAGAAATTACAAGGATTGCAAAAGATTTCACGATGATTTCACAAATATTTCAAAGGTTTCACAAAGATTTCACAAAGATTTTAAGGATCACAAAACATTTTAAAGGTTACAAAGAAACTCACAAGGATTTCAAAACATTTAACAATTATTTCACAAATATTTCAGAAATATTTCAAAGATTACAATAAATTTTTAAGATTTTTAACGAAATTCACAAGAATTTCAAAAGAGTTCAAAATGATTTCAAGGATTACAAAACGTTTTAAAGATTACAAAGAAAGTCACAAGGATTTCAAAAGATTTCACAATGATTTCACTAATATTTCACAAAGATTTCAAAGATTTCAAAAGATTTCAAGGATTACTAAACATTTTTGAGATTACAAAGAAATTCAAAAGCATTTCAAAAGATTTCACAGACATTTCATAGAGATTCCAAAAGATTTCAAAGATTTTCAGAAATTTCACAAGTTTTAAAATATTTTACAAAAGATTTGAAAGATTCCAAAACATTTTAAAAGATTTTAGAAGATTTGAAAGATTTCCCAAATTCACAAAGATTTCAAAAAGATTTCAAGGATTACAAAACATTCTACAGATTACAATGAAATTCACAAGCATTTCAAATATTTCACAGAAATTTCATAAAGATTCCAAAAGATTTCAAAGATTTGAAAAGTGTCCAAAAGTATCCAAAAGATTTCAAAGATTTTCAGAAATTTCAAAAGATTTTTAAATATTTTACAAAAGATTTTAAAGATTCCAAAATATTTCAAAAGATTTTAGAAGATTTGAAAGATTTCCCAAATTCCCAAAGATTTCAAAAAGATTACAAAGATTCTAAATGATTTCGAATGACTTCAGAAGTTATGAAATATTTCGCAGAGATTTCAGAGATTACAAAACATTTGAAAGATTTCAAAGAAATTACAAGGATTGCAAAAGATTTCACGATAATTTCACAAATATTTCACAAAGATTTAAAAAATTTCACAAAGATTTCAAGGATCACAAAACATTTTAAAGTTTACAAAGAGACTCACAAGGATTTCAAAAGATTTCACAATGATTTAAAAGTTTACAACAATTTTTTAAGATTTTTAAAGAAATTCACAAGAATTTCAAAAGAGTTCACAATGATTTCAAGGATGACAAAACGTTTTGAATATTACAAAGAAAGTCACAAGGATTTCGAAAGATTTCATAATGATTTCACAAAGATTTCATAGATTTCAAATGATGTCACAAAGATTTCAAGGATTACAAAACATTTTGAAAAAGGTGACCTTTCAACGAAATTGTTGAATTTTTAAACGAACACGCGCGATTGCTTTCAGTCAGTGACGTTGGTGCAGCTGTAAAGAGCATGTTTGGTGACCACGCTGCCGCTGGTTCAAATATTTTTGTCGACTTTCTTCTAATTTTTTTTATTTTTCTAATTGTAAATATGTCAAATAATTTTTAATGCTCCTCCAGCGATTGAAATTTTTTTCAAAAATAGCAAAATTATTGTGAAATAAACATCATGCAGATACTTTTCGATTTATTTATTTGTATAATCGTAATTTATTGTTCTTGACATATTTTTGGGTGATAATCGTCGTCAAAACATTTGAAATATAACGTTTTCCGACAAATATTTGTCGGAACATTCTTTTCTGAGCAATAAATTACGATTATACAAATAAGTGAATCGATAAGTGTTTGCATGATATTTATTTCCCAATAATTGTACTATTTTTGAAAAAAAATTTCAATCGCTGGAGGAGCATTAAAAATTATTATTTTACATATTTACAATGCGAACAAAAAGAAAGTCGATAAAAAGATTTGAACCAGCGTCAGCGTGGTCACCAGACAGGCTCTTTACCGCTGCACCAACGGCGCTGACTGAAAGCAATCGCGCGTGACTCGGTAGAACTTTCGTCGCAGAGAAGGCTTTCCCCTTGTTAGATAAAAATGCAACAGTTTGGTTAAAAATTCAACAATTTTGTTGACAAGTCATCCTTTTCAAAATTTAACTGTTCTTTTGAAAATTCGTCTTTTTGGGTTTGAAATTCGAGTATCTTCGTAGAAAATTTACTTCTTGTTCAAAACTCCTACTTTGATGTTGAAAAGTTAAACTAAAATCTTTTTTGTATGAAAATTCAAATTTTTTGTTGATGAAAATTTGTCTTTTTGATTTAAAAATTCATCTATTTCAGTAGAAATTTCATCTTTCTTGGATAAAAATGCAACTGTTTGGTTGAAAATTTATCTTATTTGCTTGAGGATTCAGCTATTTTGTTTGAAAATTTTCTTTGAACCACTCATTAGATCTAAAGATTTCACAAAGATTTTGAAGATTTCGAAAGATTTTAAAGATTTCAGAAGATTTCAAAAATTTCACAAAGATTTCAAAAATTTCACAAAGATTTCAAGGATTTCAAAGAAATTCAGAAATATTTCAAATGATTTCTGAGATTTCACAATGATTTCAATGATTTCAAAAGATTTCAAAGATTTCAAAAGATTTCAGAAGATTTTAGAAGATTTCAGAAGAATTTCTAAGATTTAAAAAAGACATCAAAAACTTCAAAATATTTTAGAACACTTTTAGAAGAATTTTTAAGATTTCATAAAATTTATCCCTTTTAGTTGAAAATTTGACTTTTTTTTGGAAATTCATGTTTAGAGTCGAAAATTCAATTATTTGGTTGAAAATTAATCTACGATCTGAAAAATTAGAAAATTTCACGAAAAAGTAATTTTGCTGTTGAGAATTTAACGGTTTTGATGAAAATTGTTCTTTTTTGCTTGGAAATTCAATAATTTAGTTGAAATTATTTCCATTCTTGACTAATCATTTGTTAAAAATCCGTTTTTTTTGTAAAAAATTAATTTTTTAAATTGAAGTTGTAACTATTATATTTTAGATTAAAATTTGTCTGTTTTAGTTGAAAATTTAGCTATTTTGTTTAAAATAATTTTGTTTGAAATTCAGCTT
>JAWWEA010000124.1:1407573-1424561 GCA_035222095.1 Andricus quercuspetiolicola | reverse complement strand
AACCAAAAAAGACGTATTTTCAACAAAATGGTTGAATCTTTAACCAAAATAAATAAGTTTTTAACCAAACAGTTGCATTTTTAATAAAAAAAGGTAAAATTTCTACTAAAAAAGATAAATTTACAAACCAAAAAGACGAATTTTCAACAAGAGTTGTTTTTTCAACCAAGAAAGAATTTTGAGTCAATAGAGAAAAACCATTTCAACCCAATTATTGAATCTTCTATCAAAATAATAGAATTTTCAACCCAAGAAAAAAAATTTTCTACAAAACAGCTAAACGTTTGAGTAAAAAAGACGAATTTTCTGCAAAACAGTTGAATTTTCAAGAGAGAAGTTAATTTTTGACCTTGTAGTTCAATTTTCAACAAAAAATAGAATACTAGTTAAATTTGCAGTTCAAAAAATTTATTTTCAAAAGAAAAAAAAACGAATTTTCAACAAAATAGATAAATTTGCAATCAAAGAGATGAATCTTCAGGTAACAAAATGAATTTTTAACAAAGTAGTACGACTTTCAACCAAGTAGTTTAATTTTCAGTGAAGAAAATTAATTTTTCATCAAAACAGATGAATTTTCATCAAACTAGTACAATCTTCAACCAAAAAAGATGAATTCTCAATGAAAAATTTAACTTTTTTTAACAATTAAAAATTTATATTTTCAGTTTGAAAAATTAATTTTAAACAAAAAAAATTAATTAAAAAAAAGTTAAATCTTCTACCAAGTAGTAGGATTATTATCGAAAGGAAGTGAATTCTCAACCAAAAATATAATAGTAGACTTTATTATTAAAAAGAATTAACTTTCAACGAAACATAGTTGAATTTTCTTATTGGATTCTGTTGATTCAGTTCGGATTTAAACGAAAAAATCAGAAAAATTGAAAGTTTCTTGAAAATGGGGGATAAATAAGATTTCTCTCAAAAAGAGGATAAGTGGGGTAATAGGGGAAAGAATGTTCAACGCTTCTTGCCCCCAGTTTTTTTGTGTAGTAAAAATCAGAATTGAGAATAAGATTAAGAAAGGGACGTGAGGAGAAATTATGGGACTGGTAGTTGTTAAAGTGGGGGCAATTATGGAAGGGCAATTAGGTGAAGTGAGGAGAAATTATGGGAGGAGGATAAGGAGAAGTGAGGGGGAGGGAAGTTGGAAAAGTGAGGGAAAATGAGCGGAGGGGTGGTAGGAGTGAGGGAAATGATGGGTGGGAAGCGAGGGGTAATGAGAGGGTATGGAAAATGAGGGGAGGGGAAGTATGAGGAGTTGGAGAAAGGAAAGAGTAAGTAGGAGCAGTTGGGGAAATGAGAGGTGAGAAATGATGGATGGAGAAGTGAGGGGGTATGGAAAATGAGGGGAGGGTAAGTATGAGGAGTTGGAGAAAGGAAAGGGTAAGTAGGAGCAGTTGGGGAAATGAGAGGTGGGAAATGATGGGTCGAGAAGTGAGGGGTAATGAGAGGGTGTGGAAAATGAGGGGAGGGTAAGTATGATGAGTTGGAGAAAGGAAAGGTGGGAACTGATGGGTGGAGAAGCGATGGAAATGAGAGGGTATGGGAAATGAGGTGAAAGTATGAGGAGTTGGAGAAAGGAAAGGGTAAGTAGGAGCAGTTGGGAAAATGAGAGGTGGGGAAGTACAGGGAATAAGGTGAGGGTAAGTAGAGGAAATGAAAGGGAGTACGGAAAATAAGGGGAGGGTAAGTAGGAGCAGTAGGAGAAATGAGGTGTTAGGGAAAGTGATGGATGAGGGAAGTAGATGAGGAAGTTGTGGAAAGGAAGGGAAGGGAAGGTTGAAGTTTGGGGTGTGGAAGTAGGAGGATGTAGGGAGTAGGGGAGAGAAAGTAAAATGATCGTTTTGCGGAATTTTTTCCAATCTAAAATTGTCTTTTTCAGGAAAAACTTGTGCGGAACATGGCATATGCATGCAAGATCGGATCGCAGATTATTGCGATGCAGTCCTGAATGTAGAATCCCTCTGTAAATCGGGGATGCGATGTTGTGTATCACGAGATGCATTTGGGGATTCTCCACCACCGGAACTTGTCGTCATCGACAGGGCAAAATCGAATGGAACTCGTCACGAAGAAAAACCTGCGACAAATGCGACAAATACAACGATACCAGGACCAGGATCAGGATCAGGATCAGGGCCAGGATCAGGGCCAGGATCAGGACCAGGAAAAGGGGTTGTGACAACAACACGACCTTCTATAGTTGGCACAGCTCGACCTCCGATGGTTTCATCGACGATAATCACGGCTACATCAGAGACAACGAGCATCAGGCCAAGACCTCCTGGAAAACCTTGCAAGGGCGAATGTGTTAATGGATTCTTCGCCTTCTTTTGTGAACAAACCGATGGCGATGCTGATTGTCCTGCAGATTCCACTTGCTGCATCACGGATCCTCCTGCTAGACCAGTAAAATTAATTTTTTTTAGAAAATCGATTTCAATTTCAGGAATCACAATCTGTTCCCGTCTTCTAATACCCTTTTCCTGAGGGGAAAAGTAGTAAAAGTAGTAGTTCTCGTAATCCGCTGGACCGCCCGGTTATCCGAACTGGTAATCCAGAGTAATCTAACTTTAATACAGGGTAAATCACTTTTAATCCAGTTAATTTAAAGTAATTGAGGTAATCCAAGTCTTTAATTCAGGGAGAATTAAACAACAATCAAGGGAATTCCAAAGGATTTAAAAGAAATCAGGAAATTAATAAGAATTCAGGGTGAATTGCAAGTAAATTCGAAAAATTTCATGTTTTTTAAGGGGAAATAAGGGGAGGGTTAGTAGGAGAAGGAGAGAAATGCGATGGTAGGGGAAGTGATGGGTGAGGGAAGTAGATGAGGAATATTTAAATTGAATTAAATTGAAAAAAAATCCAAAATATTCCATTGACTTCAGTAAAATTTGACTGAATTAAAAGAATTGAGGGAGAATTAAGAAATATCAAGGGAATTTCAAAGAAATGAAAAGAAATCAGGAAATTAATAAGAATTCAAGGTGAATTCCAAATAAATTCAAATAAATTGAAAAAAAAACTCAAAAATATTCCACTGACTTCAGTAAAATTGGAGTGAATATAAAATAATTCAGGGAGAATTAAAAAATATCCAGAGAATTCAAAAAATTTGGAAGAGTTCAGGGTAAATTAATAAGAATTGAGAATGAATTACAAATGAATTAAAATGAATTGAAAAAATCCAAAATATTCCATTGACTTCAGTCAAATTTGAGTGAATTTAAAAGAATTTAGGAAGAATAAAAAAATATCAAGAGAATTCAAAAAATTCGAAAGAATTCAGGATGAATTAATAAGAATTCAGAATGAATCCCAAATAAATCCAAATAAATTGAAATGATCCAAAATATTCTATTGATTTCAGTAAAATTTGAGTGAATATAAAATAATTCAGGGAGAATTAAAAAATATCCAGAGAATTTGAAAAATTTGTAAGAGTTCAGGGTAAATTGACAAGAATTCAGAGTGCATTCTAAATAAATTAAAACAAATTTTTAGAAATCCAAAATATTCCATGGACTTCAATAAAATTGTAGTGAATTTAAAAGAATTCAGGGAGATTTAAAAAATATCAAGAGAATTCAAAGAATTTGAAAGAATTCAGGAGAAATTAATAAGAATTCAGAATGAATTCCAAATTAATTAAAATAAATTGAAAAAAAATCCAAAATATTCCATTGAGTTCAGTCAAATTTGAGTGAATTTTGAAGAATTCAGGGAGAATAAAAAATTCAAGAGAATTCTAAGAATTCAGAGTGAATTCCAAATGAATTTCAAAAAATCAAAAATGTTCCACTTATTTCAATAAAGTGAGAGTGAATTTAAAATAATTCTAAAGAATTTAGAGCGAATTCAAATAATTTAAAAGGATTGAGGAAAAATTAATAAAAATTCAGGGTGAATTAAAAATAAATTGATTTTGTTAACTGAAAATTTAACTATTAAATTTTTTGTTAAAAAATTGATCATTCTAATTTGAAAATGTATGTATGTTGTTGAAAATTCGTCGTCTTCCGTATAAATTTAATCTTCTTGCTCGAAAATTCATTTTTTGGTTTGAAAATTCAACTATTTGTTGAAGCACTAAACTACTTTGTAGAAAATTTAACTATATTGTTGAAAATTCTTTTTTTTAAACTAATTATTTTAATTGACAATTTAACTGTTCACTTTTCAGTTCAAAATATTTATCTTTTTCAATTGAATTTTTTGTTTTGTTAAAAGCTAGTTTTTTAAACTGAAAATTTTACTATCCCACCTTTGATTGTAAATTTATTATTTATTTGAAAATTTATGTATTTTTTGGTAGAAAATTAATTTTCTTGCTTTAAGATTCATCTTTCTGGTGAAAAATTCCGCTTTTTTTTTGCTTGAAAATTATTTTCTTTAACTGAAAATTAAACTATTCCATTCTTGATTGTAATTTATTCTTCTTCAATAAAAAATTCGACTTTTTGGCTGAACATTAAGGCATTATACTTAAAATATTATATAATATAATAAAGAAAAATCAAAATTTTGTTGAAGAATTATCTTTTTTAGTTGAAGATTTAACTTTTTAATTAGGAACGTTTGTTTTTTAGTCGAAACTTCAACTACTTGGTTTAAAATTCATGTATTTTGTTGAAAATTCGACTTAGAAATTCAAAAATTTTGTGAAATAGTAATTCTTTGTTAACAATTCAACTATTTGTTTGACAATGAACTTTTTTGTTGAAAATGATTGTATTTTGTTGAAAATTCGTCTTTTTCGATAGAAAATAATCTTCTTGGTTAAAAAAGCTCGTTTTTGGTTGAAAATTCAACTACTTGGTTGAAACTTAATCTACTTTGTTAAAAATTAAACAATTTTGTTAAAAAGTATCCTTTTTGGTTGAAAAGTCAACTATTTCGTTGAAAATTCGAATTTTAGGATGTGGACTCAAATATTTTGTTGAAAATTTGTCTTTTTTGGTTGAATTCAACTGTTTTTGATTTAAAATAAAAATATTTTTTAGTCGAAATATGAAATATTACATTTTTAGCTGATAATTCATCTCTTTTAGTTTAAAATTTATCTTTTTAGTTGAACTTTTTCATCTTTGGATGAAAATTTATCTCTTTTTTTTGTTGAAAATTCAACTACTGCGTTGATAATAATTGTGCTTTGTTGAAAAATCACCTTCTTCAGTAGAAAATTAATTAACAACCCAAAAATATGAATTTTCAACAAAATATTTGAAGTTTCAAAGAAAAGTTGAATTTTGAACTAAATTTTTAAATTTTCAAGCAGAATGATTTTTTAATCAAGAAAGAAAAAAAAATCAATTTGTTAAATTCTTAAGACAAAAATACGAATTTTCTACAAAACAGTTGGAATTTTCAACCGGAAAATATGAATTTCCAACGAAAAAGTTAATTTTTAAACAAATAGTTTAATTTTCTACCAAATTGTATTTCTACATAATTACTGAATTCTCAACCCAAAAATGTGAATTTTTAAAAAGAAAATTAATTTTCAACAAAAAAAAAAGAATTTTCTGCAAAACAGTTAAATTTTTAATTAAACAGTTCAATTTTCAACCAAATAGTTGGATTTTTTACAAAAACTATGAATTTACAACAAAGCAGTTAAATTATTACAGTTGATTTTATCCAGAAAAATACGAATTTAGAATAAAATAGGTGAATTCTCAGATAAAAATATTAATTGTCACACAAAAATTTGATTTTTTAACAAGATAGAAGAAATTTACACCAAAAGAGATCGATTTTCAACAGAATATTTGAATTTTCAACAATGAAGGGGTTTTCAGTCAAGAATGAAAAAAAGTCCACCAAATTGTTGAATTTTCAAGCCGATAAAACGAATTTTGTACAAAACAGTTGAATTTTCAACCCGAAATGATGAATTTTTAACAAAAAGTTTATTTTCAACCAAATAGTTGAATTTACGACCAACAGTTGAATTTTCAACCAAAAAGGATGACTTTAAAAAAAATGATTGAATTTTTACCAAAATAATTAAATTATCAACCAAATAATAAAATTGCTGACCAAAAAGATTTTCAAAGAAAATTTGAAAAAAAATGTGAAAAATCGGAAAAAGGGAAAAAGAGGGGAACCAGGAAAAGATTTTGAAGGCTGCAATAAACAAATAGGATAGGATTTTATCGTGAATAATAATTTTTTTATTTCTCTTTTTTACACTATATTCTTTGTTTACCTGACATTAAAAAATTGTTTGAACATTCTAGAGCTTCCAATTGATAAAAACATCAGAAACAAATTTAAACGTCTAAGGAAACAAAAACAGAAAAAGTAGATTTTTAAGTAGTTATTTTTGTATGTTATCAAATTATTTCTTTCTAGCTTACTTGGATAAATACTTTGAGCAACTCAGGATTCTGCACTGAAAAAAATATACTAAAAAAAATTGATGAGACTAAGGAATCAAAATCTATCTGCTGATAAAAGTACGTTTAAAAAATTCAAACATGCGTATTTTTCAGTTCTGTTTATCTATTTTTTAATCTTTGATTTTCTTGAATTTTTTGTTGTTTTTTCATCAGTAGAAAATGCTGAAGTGTTCAACAGATTTTTTGAAGCTAGCTGGAAAAAATTTTTAAACACAAAAATGACTAGAAAACTTGCTAAAGAAAAGGGGCAAAAGACATAAAAAGTTTGTAATAATAAATTCAGTCCCCTTTTTAATAAAAAATCTCCCTTTATACCTAAAATTGAACCACTGAAGAGCTGCGATCCCTGCAATTTCACCGAGTTTCATTCAATTTATTCGAAAAATTTTGTTTTTATCTGATTAGGAAACAACGACAACGACTTATAGACCTGTGACGAAACCTTCTCAGCCGAAACTACAACCCTGTCCTGGTTTTTGTCTTTTGTCGATTATGGCAGCATTTTGTGAACGTCCTAGTGTAATTATTGGAAGAACTTCAACGTGTCAGGCTGGATCCATCTGCTGCGATAATACAAAGAATCCACCTCCGGTAAATTAACAATTTCTTATTTTGAATTTAGATTATTCTTCGTTTTTAAAAATATACCTAAACTAATGAGGGAACTTCTATTAATTAATTAAGGGTGATTTTTGAAACTTTATACAAAATTAAACACAAAATTAATTTAAACAAAATTTCAAGGTATTTCAAAATATTTGTAACATTTCCAGAGGTTTGAAAGTGTATCAACAGATTTCAAGGGATTTTAAGGTATTTCAAATAATACAAAGTATTTCAAAGTACAACATTTTTGGGGAATTTAATCTCAAGGAATTTTAAAAGATTTCAAAGGATTAGAAAATTTTTAGGGTATTTCAAACGATTACAAAAGATTACGAGAAGTTTCACAGATTAAAAATATTTTAAAAAGATTTCAAGAGTTTGAAAAGATTACGTAGTACAAAATCAGAGAGATTATCAATTTTTCAAGTGATTTTACAAGAGTTTAAGGGACTTTAGGGAGTTTAATCAGATTTCCAAAGATTATACTGCATTTCAAAGGATTTCATCAGATTTTGAGGGATTTTAGGAAATAAAAACGATTTACGCGGACTTTGAGGGTTTTGAACAGATTTCGAAATATGTATTTCAAAATAAGTCACAGGATTTCAAAGGGTTTTAAAGGATTTCTTCTGATACCGAAGTATTTTCACAAATTTTGAAGGATATCAGGGGATTTTAATGGGATTTCGAAGATTTGAAGTGATTTAAAGAAATTTCAAAGTATTTTAACTAATTTTTAGAGATTTAAATTAAATTTAATTAGAATTCAAAGGATTTCGGAATAATATAAAGGATTCTAAGAGATTTCGATGACATTTATTGACTTTTAAAAGAGTTTAATATATTGTAATTCTCACGAACTTGAAAAATTTTAATGAATTTTTAAAAGATTTCACACATTTCAAGGGATCTCGTAAGATCCCAAAATATTTCACAGAATTTCAAGGATATTTACCATTTTTAGAGATTTTAAGGGATTTCCACAGATTTAAAATGATTATAAGGGATCTTTATGGGATTTCAAGCGACTTTCAAACTTTTTAAAGGGTTTTAAGGATTTTAAGAGATTTAAGAGGACTTGAATAGATTTCAAAGTAAGTCACAGGATTTCAAAGGATTTCCTGAGCTACCGAAGTTATTTCACGAATTTTGAAGGATATCAGGAGATTTTAATGGGATTTCGAAGATTTGAAGTGATTTAAAGAATTTTAAAAGGATTTTGACTAATTTTTAGAGATTTAAATTAAATTTAATTAGAATTCAAAGGATTTCGGAATAATATAAAGGATTTTATGGGATTTCGAGGAATTTTATTGACTTTTAGAAGAGTTTAATATATTGTAAGTAATTCTCACGAACCTGAAAAATTTTAATGAATTTTTAAAAGATTTCAAAGATTTCCAGCGTTCTCGTAAGATCTCAAAATATTTCACAGAACTTCAAGGATTTTAACCATTTTTAGAGATTTTAAGGGATATACACGGATTTAAAATGATGATAAGGAATCTTTATGGGACTTCAAGCGACTTTCTAACTTTTCAAAGGGTTTTAAGAGATTTAAAAGGACTTGAATAGATTTCAAAGTAAGTCACGGGATTACAAAGGATTTCTTGAAATACCGAAGGATTTTCACTTATTTTGAAGGATATCAGGGGATTTTAATGGGATTTCCAAGATTTGAAATGTTTTAAAGAAATTTCAAAGGATTTTAACTAATTTTTAGAGATTTAAATTAAATTTAATTAGAATTCGAAGGATTTCGGAATAATATAAAGGATTTTAAGGGATTTCGAGGAATTTTATTGACTTTTAAAAGAGTTTAATATATTGTAAGTAATTCTCACGAATCTGGAAAATTTTAATGAATTTTTAAAAGATTTCAAAGATTTCAAAGGTTCTCGTAAGATCTCAAAATATTTCACAGAATTTCAAGGATTTTAACCATTTTTAGAGATTTTAAGGGATTGCCACGGATTTAAAATGATTATAAGGGATCTTTATGGGATTTCAATCGATTTTCACATTTTTTATAGGGTTTTAATGGATTTAAAAGGATCTAAAGAGATTTTCAAACATTTCAAAGTATTTTAAAATATTTTAACTGATTTTAAGTGATTTAAAGGAGTGTTGATGATTTCACGGGATTTCGAAGGATATTAAGAGAATTAATAATATTCCTAAGCATATCCACGGATTTCAGAAGATTTCAAAGGATTTAATGGAATTTCAAAGGATTTCGGAATAGTATAATAAATTTTAAGGGATTTCGAGGAATTTTAATGTCTTTCAAAAGATTTTAATATATTGTAAGTAATTCGCACGGATTTTGAATATTTTAATTAATTTTAGAGGGATTTCAATGATTTCAAGGGATCTCCTAAGATCTCAAAATATTTCACGGAATTTCAAGGATTTTAACCGATTTTTAGAGTTTAAAGGAATCTCGACGAATTTCAAAGGATTATCAGGTAATTTTAGAAGATTTCAAAGTAAGTCGCTGAAGGTATTTAAAGGAATTTTAAATAATTTGCAGAGATTTCAAAGGATTTTAAGAAATTTTAACCGATTTCAAGGGGTTTCTACGGATTTTAAAGGATTACAAGGGATTCTTATAGGATTTTAAGCGATGCTCACTTTTATTAAATGTTTCTAAGGAATTTTAAGAGATTTTAAGACATTTCAGAGTCAGTTACAGGATTTGAAAGGATTTTAAAGGATTTTCTGTGACACCGTAGTATTTTCACGCCTTTTGAAGGATATCAGCGGTTTTTAATGGGATTTCAAAGATTATAAGGGATTTAAAGAGTTTTTCATAGATTTCAAAGGATTTTAATAGATTTTAACTGATTATAAGAGTTTTAAAGGAGTGTCGATGATTTACACGGGACTTCAAAGGATTTTAAAGAGTATTTACAATATTCCAAAGTATATCCACGGATTTTAAAAGATTTCAAAAGATTTACCAGAATTTCAAAGGATTTCGGAATAATATAATGGATTTTAGGGGATTTCGAGGAATTTTAATGACTTTTAAAAGATTTCAATATATTGTAAGTAATAACCACAGATTTTAAAGATTTTAATGAATTTTTAAAGGATTTCAAAGATTTCAAGGGAGCTTGTAAGATCTTAAAATATTTCAGGGAATTTCAAAGATTTTAATCGTTTTTTAGAGATTTTAAGGGATTTCCATGGATTTTAAATGATTATAAGAGATTTTTATGTGATTTCAAGCGATTTTCGCACTTTTTAAAGAGTTTTAAGAGATATAAAAGGATTTAAAGAGATTTCAAAATAAAAGTCGCGGGATTTCTAAGGTTTTTAAAAATTTTGAAGGATATCAGGGGATTTTAAAGGGATTTCGAAGATTTCAAACGATTTGCCGCTTTCAAAGGATTTTAAGAAATCTTAACCGATTTTTAGAGATTTCCACGGATTTTAAAAGATTACAAGGGATTTTTATAAGATTTTGCGCGATTTTCACTTCTATTAAAGGGTTTTAAGGAATTTAAAGAGATTTTAAGACATTTCAGAGTAAGTTACGGGATTTCAAAGGATTTTAAAGAATTTCCTCTTATACCGTAGTATTTTCACGATTTTTAAATCATAACAGAGGATTTTTATGAAATTTAAAAAATTTGAAGGAATTTAAAGAGATTTCAAAAGATTTTCAAAGATTTCAGAGGATTTTAATAAATTTTCGCAGATTTTAAGAGAATTTAAAAGATTTCAAAGTATATCCATGGATTTTAGAATATTTCAAAGGATTTCGGAATAATATAATGAATTTTAAGGGATTTCAAGGAATTTTAATGTTTTTTCGAAGATTTTTATATATTGTAAGTAATTCCCATGGATTTGGAAGATTTTAATCAATTTTAAAGGGATTTCAAATATTTCAAGGGATCTCCTAAGATCTCAAAATATTTCATGGAATTTCAAGGATTCTGACCGTTTTTTTAGATGTTTTAAATTATTTCGACGTATTTAAAAGGATTATAAGGAATTTTTATGGGATTTCAAACGATATTTACATTTTTTAAAGGATTTCCTGTGATACCGAAGTATTTTCACGAATTTTGAAGGATATCAGGGGATTTTAACTGGATTTTGAAGATTTCACGGCATTTTAAAGGATTTTAAGAGATTTAAAAAGATTCCAAAGTACATTCACGGATTTTAGAATATGTCAAAAGATTTGACGGAATTTCAGAAGATTCAATGGTATTTCATAGGATTTCGATATAATATAAAAGATTTTAAAGAATTTCAAGGAATTTTAATTGCTTTTAAAATATTTTAATATATTTTAATTAATTTCAAGAGATTCGAAATGGTTCCCATGGATTTTAAAGATTTCAATGAATTTTGAAGGGATTTCAAAAATTTCAAGGGATCAAGATCTCAAAATATTTCACGAAATTTCAAGGATTTTCGCCGATTTTTAGAGTTTAAAGGAATTTTTACGAATTTCAAAGGATTATTAGGGATTTTGAAGATTTCCAGCGATTTTCATATTTTCTGAAGGATTTTAAGGGATTTAAATCGATTTTAAGAGATTTCAGGTATCGGAGAATTTTAATGGGATTACGATGATTTGAAGGGATTTGAAGAGATTTCAAAAGATTTGCCGAGATTTCAATAGATTTTGAGGAATTTTAATTGATTTAAGGAGATTTAAATGGGTTTCGATGATTTCATGGGATCCACGGATTTTAGAAGATTTCAAAATATTTAATGGAATTTCAAAAGGTTTCGGAATAAAATAAAGGATATTAACGGATTTCGAGGGATTGTAATGTCTTTCAAAAGATTTTAATAAATTTTAAAGATTTGAAGATAATTGTAGGGATTTTAACAAATTTCTATGGATTTTAGAGGATTTTTATGTAATTTTGAAGATTTCAAAGGATTTCAAGGAAATTTAATTGATTTAAAGAGATTTAAATGAGTTTCGATGCTTTCATGGGATCCACGGATTTTAGAAGATTTCAAAATATTTAATGGAATTTCAAAAGGTTTCAGAATTTTATAAAGGATTTTAAGGAATTTCGAGGAATCGTAATGGCTTTCAAAAGATTTTAATAAATTTTAAAGGTTTGAAGAGAATTGTAGGGATTTAAAAAAATTTCTATGGATTTTAGAGGATTTTTATGGGATTTTGAAGATTTCAAGCGATTTCAAGGATTCTTCCAACTTTTAAAGGGTTTCAAGGAATTTCTACAGAGCCCAATCGTTTTAAAAATAATTAGAAAGAGAAAATTAACCTCAGACGAAATGATTCAATTTTTCAGACTCAACGACCCAGGCCGAGACCGACGCAGCCAAGACCGACAACAACTACTGTCTCTTTACCACCTGATCCTCGACCTGAATGTCCTGGTTCTTGCATCGTCTCGTATCTTTCGTTCACATGTTTCAGTAAGTCCAAAAAAATTCTTTGACAAAAGTTTGCGAATTTTATGTTTCAATGAATTTCCGCCTTTCTATTGAATAATAAAATTAGTTAGAAAGTACTTTTAAGGATTTACTAAAGTTCTCTCAAGTTGAAAAAAAATTCGTCAAAGTAGCCGCACTTCCCTTTCCCTACTCACCTTCATTTCTAATAATTTTCCCTACTTCCCATCATTTCCACTCACTTCTCCTACTTTTTCTCCCTCATTTCCCCTACTCACCCCTTCATATTCCTTCCTGCCCTTCCCCTCATTTCCTCTACTTTCGCCCCTCTCATTTTTCTTCACTTCTACTCCCATCTCCTCATTTCGTCCTACTTCCCATGCCGCCATCTTCTCATTTGCCCTCACTGCCCCTATTTTCTCTCCCCTCACTTCCCCTACCCCCTCATTTCCTCAACTTTATCTACTTCTCCCCTCATTTCGCCTCTTCACATGTCTCATCACTTCTCCTACTCACTCCTCTCATTTCCCCTCACTTCTCCTACTCCCCCTCCTCTCATTTTCTTCACTATTTCACTTCTCACTTCCCTTTCCCTAATTTCCTCTACTTTCGCTCATCTCACTTTACCTACTTCCCCTTTCTTTATTTCTCCTCTTATCATGTCTCCTCACTTCGCTTACTCACTCCTCTCATTTCCCCTCACTTCACCCTACTTTCCCTCCTTTCAGTTCTCCTACTTTTACTCGCCTTCCTTATCGTGCCTTCCCTCCCCTCACTTCTACTTCTCATTCCTTTCACTTCCCCTACCCCCAGCCTCCTCATTTTCTTTTGTTTTCCCTACTTCATCTACTTCTCCCCTCATTTTTCCTCTACTCATTTCTCCTCACTTCCACCCACTAATTCCTCTCATTTCTCCTATTTTCCCCTCACTTCCCCTATCTTCCCTCTCCTCATTTCCCCTCACTCTCCCTAAAAATGAGCATTCTTAAAAATGATTGATAAAATCGAGCTAAATATTCCCATTGTAAATTGTAATTAAATTTTTAATGAAACTGAAGGCGAACTTTGGAAAAAAAATCCAGGTCGAAATTGTTTATTTAACAATAGTTATTAAGGGTTTTACGTTTTTCCTTTCTCTTTTTAGGCTAATATTTTGAAAAAATGACACTAATGCTAACGACACTAAAAAAAAAATTCTCAAATTGCTCGCTAATGCAGATATTTTTTCACTTTACCTTTAAACATATTTTCAAACTTTTTCGCTAGATTGACTGAAATAACATCCGCAATTTCAAAAATCGAAATTTCTAATTCCAAGAAATTTCAAAGGATTTTAAGAGATTTCATGTAATTTCAAGATTTCAAAATGTTTGAAGAAATTTTAAGAGATATTTAAATTTCAAGATAACTTGCGGTATTTCAAAGTATTTCGATGGATTTGATAGGATCTCCAAGGACTTCAAACATTTTTGAATTTTCAATTTATTTAAAAGGATTTGAAAGATTTCAAGGTATTTTACAAGATTCCAAAAAATTTAAAATCATTTAAAAAATGTCAAGGGATTTTAAAAGAGTGTTAAAGATATCAAAGGATTTCAAAGATTTCAAGGAATTTTAAGAAAAATTAAAGAATTTCTAGAGAAATTTAGAGAACAAATAAAATAGAATTAAATTTTAAGGGAATTCTACGGATTTCATGGGGTACTAGAGGATTTAAAAAATTTTAACATTTTTAGAGGAATTTTTAAAGATTTCAAGATACTGTACGGGATTTCAAGAGATTTCTATGGATTTCACTGCAGGGTGGTCTCCCCTATTTAAAATAATTAAATAAAAAATTAAATTAAAAATTAAATTAAAAAACCAAAATAAAAAAGAGGATTTCAAGATATTTTACGAGATTTTACTCGATTTTGTGGGAGATTTTATCAACTTAATGGGATTTCAAATGATTTTAAAGAGTTTAGGGTATTTTAAAAAATCCCAAGGAATTTGACGAGATTTCCAAATTTTTTAAGGTCTTTCAAATAATTTTGTAGGATTTCAAAGAATTTTAAAAAGTAATCTAGGATATTAATGATATTTTCGAAATTTCAAGGGTTTTTTAAAGGATTTCTATGGATTTCAGGGATTCGGAAATTCCAAGAGATTTCACCATACTTAAGGGATTTGTAGGATTTAAAAAGAAATTATAAGATTGTATTGAACTTTAAAGTGTTTAGGGCATTTTGAAAGATTCCAGAGAATTTAGAGAGATTAAAAATTTGTTAAGGGTCTTCAAATAATTTCGTAGGATTTCAAAGAATTTTAAAAAGGTATCCAGGGTATCAACGATATTTCAAAAATTTCAAGGGATTCTAACAGATTTATGGAGAACTTTAGGAAATAAATGAAATTAAATGAAATTGACTAATTTCAATATTTTTTACGGGATTGCACAAGATTCAAGGGATTTTATCAATTTCAAGGGATTTCAAAGGATTTTGAAGAGTTTAAAGTATTTTAAAAGATTTCAAGGAATTTAACGAGATTTAGAAATTTTAAAATTTACAACAAATTTACAAAATTTCAAGGGATTCTAATGAATTTCTACAGATTTCAGGGATTTCAGAGATTTCACCATACTTAAGGGATTCATAGGATTTAAAAAAAAATTATAAGATATCAAGGGATTTAAAAAGATTGATGAGTTTTCCAATAATTTTTTGTGGATCTCAACAGTTTCGAAATTTTTCGAAAACTGTTTAAAAATGATTAAAATTATAAATAAAAAGAATAAATTGTTGTCAATGATCCCTATAGCGATGTTAATTTTAAAGTTTATTTTTTTAACTACATCTAGTAGGATAATAATTGATAACAGTATTTTACTCAGAAATTCCTTTTTTATTGACAGGAAATGCTGAACTGACAAGTATATTCAAGTGTAAAAAGTCTGGTCACCAATGCTGTGCCCCGAAATCAATTATTCGAGAATTCAGTGGGGGAAATTCCAGTGAAACTGTACTGACTAATCGGAATGATACATTCTATCCCGTTACTTCTCGGCCATATACGTCGTACACGACACCTTTCACAACCAATGTTTGTAAGTATTTAGGAACCAATTTGCATGCATTAAAAGACAAGAAATCTATATCTATTTTATCTAAATTCTTAATATTTCAAGAAAAAATATTGCATTTTCAACAAAATAGGTGAATTTTTAACCAAACAGTTGAATTTTCAAGCAAAAAGATTCATTTTCTATTAAAAAAAAAATTTGCAACAAAAAGATCAATTGTCCACAAAAAAAATTAATTTTCAACCAAAAATCGAATAAGGTGAAGACACCAGTTAGTGACATGCGACCAGCTAGTGACACCCTGGATGAATTTCTTTATTTATTGAAAAATTTAATTGAAATCAAAATGTAAATGAAGGCTTAGTAAAAAGTAGCATGCTTCAATATTAAATTGCATATAAATATGTCCGGGGAATAATTTTCAAAGCAGTGTATAAAAAATATTCAAAAACCGATGCTGCCATGTAGAGGCGCTCTTGTCGCTATTATAATTTTGTAAGTAGGGAGAACGTTCAGAGCTAGAACAATTTTCAACACATTTTGATATAATATAACCAAATATTTCATGAAGAAGTCTAATTCCTTGAAATAAGACAAATTTCACAAATGTCATGTTCTTGTCGACTTCGATAAAACTGATATTCTGATAGAAATAGAATATTCCTTCTCATTATGAATGAATTTAATCTTGTCAAATGGACTTATTATATAATATAAGAGTCAATTATCTTCGAATAGAGCAATTTTGAAAAAGAAACAAAATTTTGTGTGGCTCCGACAACAATTCAATTTTTGAAATAGTGGTATGCTAATGAATATTTAAAAGCTAAAATAAACTAGAAACTACATTATTTATTTTATTTATTTCAACTAGAGCAAAGGTTGTAAACAGTTAACTAATTATGACTTTGGAAGAAAAAGGATTATTCTGTCACTAAAAGGTTCCAAAAACTGTCATTGAAAGGTGCACATGTGTCACTAGCCCATTCACTCGTAGTCTTGAATACTAACCGTGTCACTAACTGGTGCCTTTACCTTAGTTAAAATTTCAGTTCAATTTTCAGTCAAAAAAGAATTAATTTTCAACCAGCGATGAATCTTCAAAAAATGAATTTTCAACAAATTAGTTCAACTTTAAACCAAAAAACATTAATTCTCAACGAAAAATACAGTAGTTGATATGTTAAGCAAAAAAGATTTTTATTTTAAATCAAAACCAGTTAATTTCAACCAAAAACGACTAATTTTCAAGTAAATAGTTGATTTGCCAACAAAAAAAAATCAATTTTGAACCAAAAATTTGAACAGTTAAAATTTCAGTTAAAAAAATTGATTTTCAACAGAATAAAATGAATATTCAAGAAAAAAGTTTAATTTTCAACCAAAAAAATATATTTTTAATAAAGTAGTTCAACTTTCAAGCAAGGAGTTGAATTTTGAACCAAAAAAGATAAATTCTCAACAAGAAATGTAATAGTTGATATTTCAATCAAAAAATATTTTTATTT
>JAWWEA010000123.1:58687807-58699682 GCA_035222095.1 Andricus quercuspetiolicola | reverse complement strand
AAATACATTATACTTTATTAAAATAATTATTTTCAGAAATAATAAAAATAATAATAACTAATAATGATTACTAGCCATTCTTAAGTATAGTCAAAATTTTTAACCATACCTTAACTTGTTAACTAAAATGGTATAACATAGGCTACTGTGAATAATCAAGTTCGATTTTTTCACATTAGCCTGATATATGCATAAACATGAGCATACTTTTTGTTGCGCATGCAAAGTCAAGTTAAAAGGTTTCTAAATTTCGACACGTTTCCATGCACTTGTTGACCTGTTCCCATGAAGCTAAGAATGCGGATGGTACATTTTAATTTCATTGTTTGAAAAAACAGGAAATGTGATTCAAGAATTACAGATAAATTGTTATGGAGCTTTTACATTAGTGTTTCCTCTCCTGAGGATGGCAGGGTTCCGACCATTGACCTACGGTCGAAAGCTGAAGTCCCAAGGCTGTTTAGTCAAATTACAGTATTACCGCACAAAAGGGACATTTTGGGACGAAAGTTAAACAATCGACATAGTCGAAAGGTTATAATGCCACAGGTTACAAGCAGTGAACTAACGGAGTTACCGGGAAAGCTTATGACAGCAATTAGGTCTACGTGACTAGAAGCAATCCTTGCAGCCTGAAGATACCAAATTTCTTGCCCTTATAGGTATAGTCGATTAAAATGAAACAAAATTTAGCATCTGGTCAAATATACAGTTCTCGGAGCCCGAACATCCCGCCCACTGTCGAAAGAATATCTTTAAATAACCTTTAAATAGCTCAGAAATATGATAAAGGTGAGATATGGTCACTTCCAATAAGGAAGTGACCAGGGGTTAGGGGAGTGACGCCATTTGGATCATTGGAGAGTGGAGAATATGGGTGTGAATTCAAGCAGCACCCAACTTGTGTTAGAACCGGGTACATTTCTTCGTACTTTAGCCTAGTTTCCCCGATAACACGCGATAGATGTTTTTTGATGGATTTTACCGCCCCTTCCCATAACCTTCTAAAGTGAGATGTACGACGTGGAATCATGTGAACTGACTTGGTCACAAAACATAAAAAAATACAAGTGTATGCCTTATAAGTAACGCGGTTTCGCACTCGTTCGCGTAACTTATACGGTCCAGTATAATCCACTCTGAAGGTATAAAAAGGGCGGTTCAAAGTAACTTGCGCAGTAGGCAGGTTACCCATCACGTACTCTGTAGTTATAGGTTGAGCTCTGAAACATTTTATGTATTTTTTAAGAACTCCATTCACAGTGCTTTTGCATGACAGGGGCCAATATCGAGTTCTCAAAGATGCAATGGCGGTCTGGCATCCTGCATGCATTAATTTTTCACGTTCTTCAGATATCAGAAGAATTGTCAACGGATTGTTCGGCACTAGAATTATTGGGTGCTTCTGATCAAATGGGGTCGGTGCATTGATTGGTCGGCCGCCCACCCTGAGGAGAATATTTTGATTCAGAAAACGGTTCAATAAACATAATTCACCTTTACATAGGATTTCATTACATTTTTCAATTTCTTTAATTTCAGAGGAAAAATCTTTGATTTGTGAAAGTTTCAAAAGGCAAGTTGAAGCTCCCGTTATTTCCGTAGCCTCAAAGTTACCCAATTTTCATTTTTTTTTAACAGACCTTACATTTTTACAGAATCGCAAACAATACGCTGTGATATTGATCGTACGGTTTAGTGTTGAATAACGTTCGATCAAATCAAAATCATGCACGGTTATTACAATAGGAACTCGTTCACACTTTCGTTCTTCAGAAATTTTCTTAAGAATTTGTTGATTCTCTGGTCACGTGATAGGCCTATTCTCTTGTGATTGAAAGAGCCCTGATGGCCCATTCCACCAATTTCACAGGTATGCAAGTCCTCCGGGTTGATAACGCGTGAGATGAGATCCGCTGGATTTTGGTTTGTCGATACATGATTCCAATTATTGTTTCTTGACCTTTGGGTCTCCCTCACACGATTCGCCACATATGTCTGCCGTCGACTGTAAGTGGATTGAATCTACCCAAGTGTTACCATCGAATCTGTCCAAAAATGTTTGTCAGCGAAGTTTAAAGACTTTTATACGCGACTCGCATAGAGCGAGATTCTTTCAAATATAAAAAAAAAACCGTCTCGCATACGAGGTTTATCCATTCGGTGGGCAACCATTTTAGATATTAGCCCATCAGAATCTAAAAAGTAAGAGAGAAAGAGAGAAGAAGGAAGAGAGGGAGAGGCCGATTCGACATCTCACGGACAAGGTGGGAAGGACCTTTTCCTTTCCCTGGCACGGAATTGCCCACGAACGTAAGTATGTCTATGTCAGGATAAGGAAGGTACATTCCCGTCACACCGATCGTGTAGCAGGACCGGGTGCAGGAGAACGTAGCGCGGACAACGCCACTGAAACTCAAGCGCGTATATCTCCCTCCACTCGATCCTTTCCACTCCGAAAAGCTCCCACACGGCACCGCGGTTTTAAAAAGGCGCGCTCCGCCACGGAACGCATTTCGATCAGGGCTGGAATTCCGCTCTGATCAATAAGGCTAAGAGCGGATATCCGCTGTTAGTTCTAAGCAACCTCCCCGGGCTGGAATACCGCTCGGGCTAGGCCGAACTAATTTAAAAAAAGGCAAATCAACCAAACTTATTCTCTCTCCTCCCACGGCTGGAAATCCGCTATGGGGGACACAACGTCTCCGCGTGGTCACCGCCCAATACACGCCGCCATACAGCAGGAAGTAGCTTAGTAGCTTAGGAACTAGTAGTAGGTAGTACCTTAGAGATCGCCATAAGCATTTCTTGTACGGAAATCTAATAAATTGGTCAAACCTTATTCTAACACTCTCTTTATTCATTTGATCGATTAGCTTTCATTTTCCCCTTTCCTCGATTTACGGGTCAGCTGGCATTCCAGCTCACTCGTTCCGCTGATACGGCTGGCATTCCAGCTGTACTTGGCTGGATCGTACTCCTCTTCACTTCCTTTCTTCCTCTCTTTTTATCTTCCGAGATAGCCCTTCATCCTAGTGTGAAACTAACTTTACGTGTTTCTAACAACGATTCCCTCTCTTTCCATCTTGAGAGAAATACAAGGCCGCTTCAGTCAAGGCAAAACTGCCCATGATGAGAAAGCAAGTGACCGTTCCTCCACTCCCTCTCTTTCTATCTTCCGAGAACCCTTTCGCTCTCTCCTCAGAGAATCCCCCGATTATCATCTTACCGCTACCAATGATTACCGCACCGCAAAAGTAAGGAGCATTTCAAGACAATGCTGTCGTGCACGTTTCCCACAGTTGAGCGAGCAAGACGGCAGCCTGAAGGGCAAGAAGCGATGTCGGGAACGTCCGCAGATACACGCATGCACCGCATGCCACCTCTGAAGCATCACAAAATCCGTGGAGTTGTACTGTGATGAATTCATCGCAGTGCACAAATCGAGGAACAGAAATTTCATTGAGAGATCCCATCCAAGTTGTGACGGCCGTGATTTTTGCATGATTATTTTTGTCAGGATAATCGCTTGTTCAACCAAACCAAGAGGATTGAATATTTGTGAGATTTTCGATAAAATTATCCTCTTAGTTGCCCTTTCAGAAGAAGATTTCTTAATTGAGTATTTTGATTTACCCTCGCGGGAGTACCAGATGGGCCTTAACGTCTTCGGGTCCTTATCCATCTGGAATAATTTTTCTCTACTTGATTCGTTGTCCTTGGCAAATACTTGTGAGTTATTTGAGGCCCATGTTCTCATTTCGAGTCCAGCTGACGAGAGCAGTTCGATGAGTTCGCATTTCAGTTCTTTCACTTCCTGTGGACTTCTCCGTCCTGTGAGCAGGTCATGCACATAAAGTTCTCGGATAAAAACCTTACTAGCGTTTGGATATTTTCCTTTATTGTCCTCGACGATCTGTCGCAGAGCCGATGTCGCTAGAAATGTGAATGACGCGGCGCCGTATCTGACAGTCATTAATTTAAAATGTTGTACGAGTGATGAAGGGTCTGTTCTCCACAGGATTCGCTGTAAGTGTTGATGGTCCTCACAAAGTCGTATCTGGCAATACATTTGTGTTATGTTTGCCAATAAAACTATTGGATTTTGAACCATTTTAAACCACGTGATCAATTCTTTGTACCTCGTTAACCGACAGTCCTGATGAGGTCTTTCCTGCGCCGTTAAAGCCCGCACGAAGTTATGTGGCTGTGCTGCTTTCCTATGTAACGGCGTGGTGCTGCATATAATAGACTGATTCATCAGTTTCTATTTCTTCTTAAGGTATTAGTTCCATGTGTCCTTGTCCTGCGTAGTCAGCAGTAAATTCTACATATTTGTCCTTAAAATGACTATCCTTGTTCAATTTCCGTTCCATAGAAAGCAAGCGATTGCAAGCCATATTACAGCACTCGCTGAGTTCACTGACCTCTTCTTTGAGGGTCATGGCCACAATAAATTCTCCCTGTGAGTCACGTTCTGTTGTCGCAGTGAAGTTTTGCTCACAAATGTTACCTGGGTCTAGTTGAAGGTACCTTCCCTTGATTACATAGTCTTCTATTACCCAGAAGTGCTGGATCTCAGTATGAAGTTGTTGGCTAGTAAGCTACCAAGCAAGTATTTGTGAATTTCGGATCAGCTAGAAATATGCCGTCCGGTAATTTGAAATTACTGTGTCGGAGGGGTTCGTTCGGCATCTCGTCTATAATCTCTCGTGTAATCAGACACGTTATCTTACTCGAATATCCAGTGCATTGCGAGCTTAGAATAATTTGAGCCTGATATTCAGGTTCTTGAGCTGATTTGGATACTCCCGACACGATCACTTCAGATTCCGCGATCGGAAGCCTCAATCGATTGTAAAAGTCCTGGTTTTAAATAATTGAAGCACACACGTAATCTAGCAACTTATCCTATTCGAGCATTCACCTGAGAGGTATATTCTCAGAAAATTGCCAACAACGACAAACTCGCCGAGATCCAAAACGAAAGTTAAAAAATTGACAAAGTCGAAAGGTTCTAATGCCTCAGGTTACAAACAGTGAACTAACGAAGCTACAGGAAAAGTTTACGACAGCAATCAGATTTACATGACTAAAAGCAATGCTTGCAGCTTAAAGATATCAAATTCGTTACCCATATAGCTATGGCCGACTGAAACGAAACAAAATTCAGCATCAGGTCAAATATTCAATTCTCTGAGCCCGAACACGTTTACCTTTCAAAAGCTTCCAGTTTGAATTGTGTTTGAATTTTTCCCTGCATATCAAGTTTTTAGGAGTTTTACGGACAAACTTTTTTTTCAATCGCAAATCACGCTATAAGTAAGTGTAGCAATTTTTCTCACGAAAATGCGTACATTCATCAATTTTATGGAATTTTCTACATTGTATACCCAACAACCACATTACTTTTGGCGTAACTCAGAGGGTACTGGAGAGAACTCTCAAAAAGATAAAAATTGAAAAAAATGTGTATTACAGAAAGCTGTGAGTATATACACTCGGACTCGATGTCAAATGTTAACATTTCTTCAATGAAATCAGAATCATTTTCTTTGTTTTTTTAAGGAAAAAAGTTAAGAAGACTCTACAGTTCCAACACTGATGACTGTATCTTTAAAATCATTACCTTAAAAAAAGTCAACTTTTGTAACGGAGTTGCACAGGGGACGAACATGTTTTGAGGCCAACTTATAGTAACCTCATCATCATGACATTTAATTTCAAATTGAATATTCTGGTCTGTTTTTTATATTAAATATAATCTTAGATATGAAAATGAAATTAATTTCATTATAATATTCATATTATTTTATATATGTTTTGATCTTCAACACCTTTTCTTGCAAATCTTCATAGGCATTTTATGTATTGTTTGAAGAACAAAACTCAGATGCACCGGGGTAGTACTGTTTCTTATAAAAGCTTAATGACACAAACAAAAGCTGTATGATAATGACTGATTTTCTTGCTGTTATGTCCCTTTATCCCTCTGAACGACTACTACATTTGGATATCCTAGATTTTAACATTTTTTAGGATTATCGCATCGAAAAGCTTATTTGAAAAATAAATTTTCGATTTCATTAATACATTGTTCATTCCTTGTTGACTAGTGGTTGTTCAAAAATTGACGAATTCCAAGTTACTAATATATAAGAACTATATAAATATTAATTTATTTTTATAAAATAAGGTGCAAGTGGATTTCCGACAGTTCCCGCCGAGCACCTTGTTGTGGAAATGGAAGATGGTTCTCATTTTATAGGACTTCTCAGAGGACAAGACAACAGAATACCCGTCTGGTTGCAGCCTCGGCCAGAGTTACCGAAGAACTATCACGTTTTTTTAATCAAGGAATCGGACGCTCGTTTTTCTTCAAAACTCGAATTTGTACAATCTGTACTTTCCACCTCGCAACCCATAAATCATAATCAACATAATCTTGATCATGGCCCAAAGTACGCTGAAATTCGTTCAGGAAGTGATCATTTGATTGCTAGAAATTTCCATTTGCACGAGCGAATAATAAAAAAAGAAACTGGAAGGAATATAGGTGTTTACCCATCTAGAAACTATGTTTACATATCATTACCAAATGGAAAAATCTATACTTCGGTAGTAGAACCTCATCAGGCAGATCAGAGGGAAAATCGCAGGGAATATCCTACACAAGGGCTCGCCAGAATGGAACCATTGACTGCCTTGGTTGTCAGTGGCAGCCAAGCAAGTAGGTTTCTGTAATATTGATAATTTGATCATTCATGCTTATTCAAAGCGAGTAATTGTAATCAAATTCTCTTTTAATATCATTTTAAATATCTATACTTCAGTGTTAGAGCCTCATCAGGTAGGTCACAGGGAAAATCGCGGAGGATGTCCTATACCAAGAATCCCCAGAATGGAGCCATTGACTGCCTTGGTTGCCAGTGGCAGTCAAGCAAGTAGGTTTCTGTAATGTTGATAATTTGATCCCTTATGCTTATTCAAAGCGAGTAGTTGTACTCAAATTCTCTTTTAATATCATTTTAAATATCTATACTTCAGTGTTGGAACCTCATGAGGCAGGTGACAGGGAAAATCGCGGAGGACATCCTACACCAAGACCCCCCAAAATGCAGCCATTGACTGCCTTGGTTGCCAGTGGCAGCCAAGCAAGTAGGTTTCTGTAATATTGATAATTTGCTCACTCATGCTTATTCAAAGCGAGTAATTGTACTCAAATTCTCTTTTAATATCATTTTAAATATCTATTCTTCAGTGTTAGAACGTCATCAGGCAGATCACAGGGGAAATCGCGGAGGATATCCTACACCAGGACTCACCAGAATGGAGCGATTGAGTTCCTTGGCTTCCAGTGACAGTCATAGAGGTTGGTTTCTGTAATATTGATAATTTTATAATTCATGCTCATTCAAAGCGAATAATTGTACTCAAATTTTTTTGAATTTACCCAAGTTTACATGAATTGTCTGGCATTCTTTGAAATACACTATAAAATGTACCTAAATGTAGAAACAAATGTGTAAAATCGTAAACTTAAAAAAAGTTAACTGATGTAACAGAATCGCACAAAAATACTTCAAACCCGAAAAGAATTTTTCCAAAAATCAGTGTAATTGGCTAATTGTGGTCAGTTATATAAAAAAGGGGAAAAGAGAGGAACAAAAAAGAAAAGAGGCATTTAAGTCAACATCTCACTCTTTTCCTTATTCTTTCTCCACTTCTTTTTATACAACTTGGAACCAACATGTTCAGAGGCAAACTTATACCTCATCATTATGACTTTTGATTTTGATAGGAATCTACAATTAAATATTGTGTTCTTGCTCTTCATATTAAATATAATCTTAGATAAGAAATTCAAATTAATTTCATTATAATATTTTATATATGTATTGATCTTCAAAATTTTTTTTGAAAATCTTTATAGATATTTTATGTATTGTTTGATGACCCAAATTCAGAGATACCGGTATAACACTGTTTTTTACAAAAACTTAATAAAACAAATGAGAGCTGTGCGATGAAGACTTACCTTTTTGCTGTTTTGTACCTTCAACTATTTGAATTACTGCTCCATTTGACTACTCTAGATTTCAAAGTCTTTTAGGATTATTGCATCGAAAGAAATTGGTTGGAAAATAAATTTTTTGTTCCATCAATAGGTTAGTAATTCTTTTTTCACTAGTGATTGCTCAAAATTATCAAATTCTAAATTATTAGGATACAAAAAGTTTATCAATGTTAATTTTTTCTTATAAAATTAGGTGCAGGTGGATTTCCAGTAGTTCCTGCAGAGCACCTTATTGTTGAAATGGGAGATGGCTCTCATTTTCAAGGACCTCTTAAAGGAGAACAAGGCAAAAAAATACCCGTCTGGTTGCAGCCTCGGCCAGAATTACCGAAGAACTATCACGTTTTCATAATCAAGGAATCGGACGCTCGCTTTTCTTCAAAACTCGAATTTATACAACCTGTGCTTTCCACCTTGCTACGCATAAATCATAATCAACATAATCTTGATCATGGACCAAAGTACGCTGAAATACGTTCAGGAAGTGATCATTTGACAGCTAGAAAATTCCATTTGCACGAGCGAATAATAAGAAGAGGAATTGGAAGGAATATAGGTGTTTGCCCATCCCCAAACTACGTTTATATATCGTTACCAAATGGAAAAATCTACAAATCGGTGTTAGAACCCCATCAGGCATATCACAGGGAAAATCGCGAGGATATCCTACACCAGGGCTCACCAGAATGGAGCCAATTGACCGACTTGACTGGCAGTGGATTGTAAAAGAGTAGGTCAAACAGACCCCAATAAATGTTCGTCGAAATTCTCCTTCGACTGCTCCTTAGTCATTCGCGATAAATTAAAATTTCAAGCAAAATCTATTATTAATTCAAGAAAAAAAATCAGACCCTTCGGTGTGAACGATGAGCCGTAACGAGACAGAAAAAAATTAAATAAAAACTTTCTGTCAGCCAAGCACTTATCGTGGCAGCCAAACCTTGCTGAAAGTGGTGAGACCTGTCCTATGCAGTGAAAATATAGATATTCTTTCGATATTCCAAACATTTCTCAAGATAGCCTGAGGGTGTCCCATAAATTTCCCACTTTTATGCGTAGAGATTGTTTACAAATTACGGAACGCGTTTTTTTTTTGTTTAAATGAAGACGAGAATAAAATTTCTTTGAAGTCAGAAGGGATATAACGGTATAGACAAAAGAAAAACCTGTTACGTAATACTTGAACAGCTCTGTATGAAAATTGCTAAGGATGTCCCCAAGATAACCAAATTCTTTGATTAAAACATATGAAACGTGCCAAACAGAAAAAATAAATAAAAGAACGCGATTGAGTAGCATTTTCAGCTTCATTAAAATTATAAGACAGCAATATTGTGAAATTTGTCAATAGTCAATAGAAATTTGTCACATGATCCCGGATCGTATCACGTCACCTTAACCAACACAGCGTAGTTACAAATTTCTGTTTGAAAATGTGGAATACAATCATTATTTACACTTTTTAATCTATTCCACCTTACTTATTTCACATTAAATATAATTCATTGAAAACTTGTGTACTTTCAGAAACAGAACGAAATTGGATAACACACAACAGCACGCACCCGATAATGTCACGTACACCATTTCATATGCCGAAAACAATCGATAACAAAAGTTCACTAATTGATTATTACACGAGTTTACAGCCATTTTGCCCACCATAGCTCACTATGATTTTCTCATGTATTTGAACTCACTAAACACTCAAATTGAAGTCAACTGAATCCTCTACAACATTCTATTCTAACGTTTTCAGATTGGCCCAGTAGTTCAGATGCTATCGATTTTAATAAGTTGGATAATATTTGCGACTTCTATTCTTCCCAAGACGATATGTGAATTTTCGAACTCGATTTTTGCCAACAAATACAACCTTTCCATCTTATTAAAATCGCTAGCATCCAAACTACTGGGTCGATCTGAAAACTTTACAATCGAAAATCATACAGGATTCAGTTGCCTTCAATTTAAGTGCTTGCTTAGGCAAATCGGTCAACTATAACTGAAGACATACTCAAAAACGTCGAAGCAACTCCAAACATAAAAAAATCGAACACTGATCTCTCGAAACCGCTTCCTTAAACAAATTTTTGTGTGTGATTTTCATGTTTAGTGGGCCATAATACATGAAAAAATCATATTAAGATGTGTTGGGCAGAACAATTTTTTAATTTCGTAAACTTGTATTATCTGTAATGAATCAAGCTAAAATATGACCTAAATATGATATAATATAACACATATTTCAATTTTTCTTACATCTCTCTTGGTCTTTAAGATACAGCAATAAATTTGTCTAATTATCGAGGAAATAACATCGAATGTATTTATCACGATTTGTTTGATTGCTCCTCAAATAGCACAATGCCAAACGATTGCAAACATAATGAAGGATATTTTTTTATTATTTTGTCATGACATTTCACACCTGCTAACCTTCGTATTTCTGCGAGTTTAATCAAAATTTCTAGAAATTAATGTGCTGGAGTTTTTATCGGCTAAACGTTTTATTCTCATTACGGATCAGGACAGAATATTGTATGTTGGTCAATATTAATCATGTCTAATTACCTTTAAAAGAGAATGTTGCATTAATATTATATTAGTACGGCATTTTGTTTATGTATTAAAGTTATAAACTTCATTTTAATGAAAAGTACTCTTTATTTTGCTTATAAAGGCGGAAGTTAGTATTTTTGGATGAGATGACGTGAGAAGTGCTCCCAACGCGGCTCCCTTGCACTACTGCGCATGCGATGCATAAGGCACTTCATTGGTTGCAGTTCGCGCGCTCATTTGAAATGTTGAAATATACATTTTTTAATTTAATATGAATGACTACAAATAATTATATTTTAACTTGTTCAAGTAGTAGATGGGTGGTTTTTAATATATTCTGAGCATTAGGTTTAAAAATAAAAAAAAGTATTCAGTACATAAAAAGCATCAAGTTAATTATTGTTACTAATTTGTGCGTTTAAAATATTGTTAATTGATTAAAATTGGTACACAAATTTTATTACAGGTACATTTTGATGTATTTAACATTTATTTGTCGAGCAATTGTAATTCAAATTTTATAAAAGTTAAATATTAAATGGAAGCTCAGTTGAATTTATTTAAAAATCCCGAATTGGAAAATCCCCGAATAATGAAATTCCTGACAGAAAACTGCCGAATTATAAAATATCTGTACTCGAGAATTCCCGAATTGAAGCAATTAAAAAAATAGTTTTTCAATATAAATTATTTATTTCTTTATTGGAAATGCAATAATCATATACTTTTACCGAAGGCATTTTTTTCAATATTAATAGTTTTTTAGCGTTATTTTTTGAATTAAAAATAAGAATATGATGCCATGCGTGACTCACTCGATGGGAAGGGTGGTGATGAGAGGAAGGAGGCATATATTTGTTAGATTGATCTAGAACTCTTGTGTTATTTATTTAAATAACATTTTCGTTCCGCAACACTGCTCCGATTTAGGTTGCTGATCAATCTCTCTAGGAATCACCCCAAGTGAAGAGCCTCATAAAGTCATCCTGTGAAGCTCCCCACTCGGGCCCATTAGTATCCAAGGTCTTTTGTTTCAGGTGTCATTCACTCTACTTGCACTCTTTTTATAAACTATTCGTCTCCACACTTTTCTGTCCTGACATACTTATCTAGCTTCCTTCATGTCCATGCATTTTTTCATGCAAGCTCCTGTGTTTCCATGGCTTCTTATGTCTCTTCGAATTAGGGTCTCATTCACACATTCTAACCATTCTTTCCGCGGTCTGCCTCTGGGTA
>JAWWEA010000123.1:58466914-58478917 GCA_035222095.1 Andricus quercuspetiolicola | reverse complement strand
CGTACGCTCGAGCTTAGCATTTAGCTCATCAGTAATATCATCATATACTACACAGCCATAGTCAAAGAAAGGGAGTACGAGACTTTTAATTAGGAGTATACGAGTTGGAGTAGGAAGTGAATCTTTATTCCTGTTAAGCTGTTGAAGGACTCTAAAGGTCTTTCTTGAGATATCCAAGACCTGTTCATTCCAGGAAAGAGTACGATTAAGAATAAAGCCTAAATCTTTCACGGATTCCACAAAAGGAATGACACGCCCATCAATAAAAAGAGGAGGTAGGGCTGCAATTGTATTAGGTGATGGAGAGGAAGAAGGTCCTATTATTATAGCCATAGTTTTAGCAGGGTTAAGAGTGAGACCAGATGTTGAGGCCCACTGAACCACGATATCGATATCCTCCTGCACCTTTTGGAGTAAAATCTCAACAGTGGCAATAGGCCCAGAGAGGTAAAGCTTAAAGTCGTCAGCATATTTATGATAGTTACAGTGCCGAAGGTCACTGCCGAGATCAGAAGTATAAATATTAAATAAAGTAGGTGCAAGAGAGGATCCTTGAGGGACACCACACTTAACTTCCGCGCAATCAGAACGCTCACCATTGCTTATTTGTACTCTTTCAGAGCGATTACTCAGATACGATTGGAACCACTTGACCACCATATTTGAGAGGTCAAGTGATTTAAGCCTAGTCAAAAGTAGATTATGGTTAACTGTATCAAACGCCTTAGAAAAATCAAACAGGATTACAACAGTTATCTCCCTTCTATCAATTGCCAGTTTCAGGTCTGAAGTTACTTTAAGTGAAGCCGTAAGCGTACTATGCCTAGCCCTGAATCCGGACTGCAGTGGGTCAATTAAATTGTTAGTTTCAAGGTGTGCCGTAAGCTGTTGATGGACAATACGCTCAAAGGGTTTAGATAAGGCACACAGAATGGATATGGGACGGAAGTCTTTGGGAGAGTTGGGGTTAGTTATTTTAGGAATAGGGCGAATAATCGCCTCCTTCCAGATATCCGGAAATATTCCCACTTGAAGAGATGCGTTATAAATGTGCAAGAGAACAGGGCAAATGACAGGTAAAGCAAGACGAATCATTTTTATTGAAATACCGTCGGAACCTTGAGCATTTGATTTTACTTCAAGAATTTTTTTAATTAGGGTTTCTTGCGATATATCAGAGAAAAAAAATTTGGTATCATCAAATGAGGAGGGAAGTAGGTTAGGGGAAGGAATAGGGTTCACAAGAGATGTGAGTTTTGTGGTAAATGCAGTTAAAAGATCAAAAGGGGAGAAATTGTTATCAGGAGCCAATTGTTTATGGGAAATAAGACCAAGCCTTCTCAAGAGATGCCAGATATTTTCATTTTTGTCCCTATTTTTGATAGAATTGTAATTATATTGATTGAATGAATCCCTAATTTTTGTCTGTACTAAGTTTCTTAATTTTCGAAATTCGGCTTTAATGAAACAATTTTTTGTTCTCTTGGCTAATCTACGTTTTTTATCTCTTTCTTTCATTAGGTCTTTAATATAAGGAGAAATCCAAGGAGTAGACTTCTTTTTTGCTTGCAAGGTATGCAGAGGGGCGAATTTATCAAAAGCTGAAGATAAGAATTTATATAAACAAATTACCTTTCTATTGATATCCTGTTCAGTGAAAATGCTATTCCAGTCATATGTAGAGAGGTGCTCAAGAAATTCAGTTTCATTTATATTGGACAAATTACGCATGATAATAGGATTTATACTAGAGGTAGGATTGAAGGAGAATTGGTAATGGATACTGATAAGGTCATGATTTGAGAGGAATGAGATTTGGTGTTGGGAAGATGATATTACCTTGTCTAGATCGTCAACAATCATCATGTCAATCCATGTACTGGAATGATCAGTGTGGTGTGTGGAGTTATGGGGGACTATAGTTAGTCCGGCGGAGAACACAACTGATTTTAAGTATTGAGTTAAGTTATGGGTAGCATTAAGATTTGTGTTAAGGTCGCCAGTAAGCACAATATTATTATAATTAGGAACAAGATCAAAAATTTCAGTCTCAAGTTCCTTGTAATAGGAAGCATTAGGAGGTTTGTAAATCACACCCACAAGCATACTATCAAGAGGGGACGATACCTTGACAAAAAGGTACTCTGCAATGGGGTAATTTACGAGTGGGCTCACTGCTACCTGTACACCTCTCAAACTGTTATGAATGTAAAGGCAAACCCCACCCCCTCTTCTCCCATCTCTATCCCTGCGGAAAAGCGTATAATGGTCAAGTGCTAAAAGACTCGAGGAGTAGTTCGGCGTAAGCCAGGTCTCAGACACAGCTATAATATGATAGAAACAGGTCATAAAATAATGCTTAAATTCAAGGAAATGAGCAGGTAATGACTGAGCGTTAACATGACATATTTTTAGGATTTCCATTTAAAGAAAGATATGCGAGGTTCATGTATCCTTGAATATAAAAAATTTATGAATTTCGTTAAAAATTTAACAAGCCTTTCCATGAGGTCAAAGCATAAGAAACTAAAAACCAACAAAATCCAGTTTACATGATTACATTTGAAAAAGGAAAATAAGTCAAATAAATAGGTAAAAAGAAGAAAAATAATAAGCCAACGATGCAAAGCTAAAATAGCGCAGTAATAAGTGTAAAGCAAGTTAGCACGTAGATTTTTAAGATCAAAAGGCATAGAGTCCAGAATGACAATAATGCAGCAAACATATAAATTGAAAGCAAAGTAGCGCATTGAGGAGAAGCATATTTGGGTATCCTTATTAACAATATTTAAATGAGTACAATGCAAGAAAAAATAAAAAAGTGTCGAAGAGAAATTAAAGTTAATTACTATGGAGATCATGAAGATTAGAAGAAGGTACAATGCAGTAAAAATCGAAAAACATTCAACAATAAAAAAGCATAATGTCGAATAGGGTAAAGCTAATGTATTTCCAATAAAAAATAAATGAGTATTGAACTTAGCCAGTGGTTGCTATTGAAGTCCTTCCACAGATTGAAGGTTTGACAAGTGTATTCTAAACGAACCGTCCTCCTTACTCCTTACGTCCTTCCAATTTACTTCGAAGTAAACCAATTATAGTAGTGAAAGGATACACGATCACTGTGCTTTAGTAGAGCGATACACGGTCCTAAACAGATACCGAATCCACTCATATGGTCATTTCGCGTACATATAACCAACGGACCTTATCCGGGAAGTGCCTCATGCGACGACTGAAAGTCTCAGCCGAATGGACTTTAGTTCAATGCTCGATTATATGTACGTTGACCATTTTGCGGTGATTTAAAAGTACGCGACTTCGAGTGTTTCTTCGGTCCCAATGGTGTAAAAATCGCGATTTAGTCAAAGCGGTTGGTACATCGTAGATCGAGTTGACCGTATGATACGTCGGTTACAGTAGCCCCCCTCCCCACACACATAAAACAAAAGTTTTTCGCATTTACACAAACTTATTTCATTGCATTCCAAAGGCGCTCCATTGCACCACAAAGTAAAAATTTTGCGCCACAGAACTGTAGGAGTTATTTTTAAATGTTAAGGTGTGAGCGCTGGTTGGTGACACACTAGATCTCACCCCCCCTTTTTTTTTAGAAATAATCACCTCTGAATATGTAATCTTGAAAAACTTCAAGTGCGCTTGATGTTAAAACCGCCGCTATGCACTAATAATCACACATAATTTGTCAAACATATTTCACTCCAAATTCGCTCCATTGCACCACCAGCAATTTTCAAACCGAATAAAAATTGAAAAATACTAATGTTATCAAGTTCTGCACAACTGAGGCAAGCGACCTGTGGTAACCCCAACTCCCATAGTTGAAGATATCAAATCACGAAAGAAAATTCGATTCGATCTCAAATGGACTGTGTTGCACCAGCGACTGAAAAATTCAGCCTAATCTAAAATAGCACAGGAAAATATATAAACTTCCGGGGGCGGTGACACGCTTAACGTATCTCGAGTCCTAATTAATATACTTTAGTCATCTTGGGCTTATTCCGAAGGCCTTCAATTGTACTCTATCGCATTTCAAATTCTTCATAGTGAGCCAAAGAGGATTGTAAAATATTATAATGTGTGACTGGTTTGATATTAGGCAAAGTTTGAGGAAAATAGTATATTACAAAGCAAGGAGGACAGTCCCATCTTTTAATGGAGAAGAAGCCATGAAGCATGAAGACGGTCCTCCTCCATAGCATGTACTGTAGGTTTTGGTAGAGACACGCAAAATGTGAACCCTGCTCCGCTGATGGGGGATTGAACGTGATCTTTCTTTTAGAGTCGGCGTAAAAGAGTCTCTAAGGGCCGATTCCACCAACTATGATTAAATTTTAATCCTTGATTAACTTTATTTAATCAGTACATTGCGTTCCACCATTTTTTAAACCATGATTAAAGTAGCCTAATCGCTGTTTAACTTAATCGGCCATTTTTGGCCGGTTAGCGACTTAACCAGCGATTAACGGGGTTCAACATAACCTCAAAGATTAGTTAAAGTGCAGTGCGAAAGTATATATAGTGTGAAACATGGATCCAATTTACGATGATATTTTAACTTCATCTGATGATGAAAATGATATCGACATCGAAAGAAGGCCACGAGTAATCAAGGAACGAATCAATTATTTTGAAATATTGGATGATTTGGATTTCGTCATGCGATTTCGATTATCAAAGAACAGTGTAGAAGATCTGCTGTTCGAAATTGAACACGATTTGCAACACGCTACACAAAGGTAATTATCTAAAAAGTGGCATTTGTACATATTTTCGAATTGCAGTTGTTTTCTTTTTGAAATTATTTTTAAAAAAATTCATTATCTTAACTTTTCCATAATCGTAAACCCATCTAAATGCACCGCACGGTGAGCCTCAACCAACTTTAACCTAAAAAAGATATTACAAGAAGTTTTGCTGCGGAATTTTAGTTTTATATAGTATGCGCATAAAGTTGCTCGCCTAAAGTTTCATAAAAAAAAATCCTTCTGTTTCCGCATCGTAGATATAGCTAAAAATCACAAAAAGCGAAGTACTTCTGGAAATTTGGAAACCGAAAATCGCTATACACGTATAAATCGACTTGTTTTGAACTGTTTTTATTGATAATTTAAATCTAAAAAGAATATGGTTTTCAAATTTGAAGTGCTTCGTTTGTTATGATTTTTAGTTATATCTACGATGCGGAGACAGAAGGAATTTCAGTTTTTATGAAACTTTAGGGGAGTGTTTTTGACTCCCAAAAGAAAGCTTTTATTGATATCAGAACTTCACGCAAACTACTTTTTTTCGATACGCCCTAATGCGCATAGTTTGCGCAAAAGAAATAAAAAATCGTGGGAGCTCTTTCTTCAAAATAAAAATTTGTTATTATTAACCAAAAAAATTTTGATTCTATTTTTTTTACTCAGGGATTGTTATAAATGAAATATAGAGTCAAAACAGTTTTATAATTTTTTTTTGTAAACTTACAACCTTTAAACCTACCTATAGGGTTATATATTCCTTTAGCCCAAAATGTTATTAAAAAATTGTATTACTGGACATTTTTTACAGAACTTTCTCCTTGGATGATGTTCGGATATTTTTGATATGCAATTAAAAAAATGGTGTGAGCGCTTTTTTCAAAAAACAATTTTTATCCTTATTATTTTAATTTCTGAATTTTATACATAATAGTATTGTTGCATACTTTTGGTAGCACGTCCAATGTGAATTACTTGACACTCGATTGCAGAAACCATGCAATTGAGCCTAGGATACAACTCCTCCTTGCTCTGCGTTACTATGCCACTGGTTCGTTTTTGATTTCTGCTGGAGACTTCTCCGGAGTGAGTAAAACCAGTGCTCACAGAATTGTACATCGGGTCACTGCAGCTATTGCTAGTTTAGCTCGTCGTAATATAAAATTACCTACTACGGCAGAAGAAAGAGCATCTGCACAAGTAGATTTTTATGCAATAGCTCGATTTCCCAGAGTTATTTCGGCATTAGATTGTACGCACGTTAAAGTTCAATCTTTCGGTAAGATTTAATTTATTCGAATTTTCGAGATTATACTCTAACTTTTTTTGCGGACTTTCAAGCAAATTAGTTTTATTATGTTCATTGCAGGTGGAGATAATGCAGAAGAATTTAGAAACAGGAAAGGATACTTTTCTATAAACGTACAGGCCACTTGTGATGCTGACTTAAAATTCACAAGTATCGTGGCACGTTGGCCTGGACGTACACACGATTCGACCATCTTCAGAAATTCTAGGCTATATGCTCGTTTGGAAGCTGGATTGTTTGCCGATGGAATAATCTTGGCAGATGGAGGTTATGCATTAAAGCCATACCTCATAACACCGATACAAAATCCTCAAACCCCCGCTGAAATATTGTTCAACGAATCCCAAATCAGAACTCGGAATACTATCGAACGCACGTTCGGGGTTTGGAAGCGTAGATTTCCGTGTTTAGCGTCAGGAATGCGCTTTTCAGTTGATCATGTCCTCCCGGTGATAGTAGCAACAGCCGTTTTACATAATAAAGCACGTATGGCTGCTGAACCAATGCCTCCCGATGATCCACTTGTAAATATACAGTGGAATGTGATTCTGAATGAACAACTACACAATCGAGGAGAAGCGGAACCCGATGACGGAGATACACGCACACTCCTTCTTCATTATTTTGAAAGGTAAACACCACTTCCATACTCCATAAATTTCCCTATAATTGCAAATTGTACAAGCAAATTTTGTTTCAGTTTACTGCCGTGACGGACATTTCAAAGGAGCCCTTGAATCGATTATCAATGATTCACAATACCACGAAGAAACTTTTCTAAAGTATTTGAAAAGATTCCAAAGGATTAGAAATATTTTACGGAATTTTTAATTTATTTCAGTAAGTTAAAGGTATTTCAAAGGATTTGAAATATTTTAGGGTATTTTAAAAGATACCAAGGAATTTCCAATTGATTTCAATAATTTGAATGGATTTCAAAAAATTAAAAAAAATTCAGGAGATACAAGTCCAGGTTAATAAAAAGAGTATGCATTTCAAGTCAATTAAACCAGAATCATGTTTATTCGCTAGAAATTGTAATAAAATTTTATACAATATATACATATCATTATGACATTATTTCATTATAAGGCCTTGTATCCTAGTATAAATGTATATAAAAAGAATAATATTATTAAAAGTATCAACTAGAATGAGGTATTGCAGAGTGCAATACAACGGAAAATTAAAAAAGAATTTTAATTTTCCGTTGCTATAAGAAATAATGTTCAAAGTTTTGAACATTATTTCAATCTTGCACCTGCAATATAAAATATAAATTATTTACTCTCTTTAATAAATATATCACAGATGCAGATTGAAATAATGCTCAAAACTCTGAACACTATTTCATCGCATCGTCGCACAGCCATTCAATTGCATTTACATGGTAGCATTAAAAAAATATTGAAAACATAAAAAAAACTCCACAAAACACAAAACTCCACAATACACGGAAAAATTAATTATTTTCTATCTGTTTTCTTAAAAGTTCAATTTTTAACTGCTGTTTAATGAGTTTGTTGTGCAGTACCTCCTTTGCAATTTTGGCTTTTTCTACAGCCTCTTTTTTTAATGTCTCTATGTAGTCAATTTTTGCTTTAGTTAAGATGTCTCTGTCCTCAGAGCTCTTGCTGCGATGTCTTTTTTGCCGCGACTTTTCGCTCACCCGTTTCAGCGTAATCTTATTTAAACGATCCACCTCCTTTTGTGCGGTGCTTAAAGAAGTCCCCGCTGATACTTCTGCATCTTCACACATAGATTTAATATGCAGTATGGGACTCTTCTTCTTCTTCAGCATTGCCGGATTCCAATGCGACCAATCCTTTTCCTGCTCCTCGTCGTTGCTGCTCATTACCTGCAAGAAATCAAAAGGATTATAAGAAAACTAATATAATATGATAATTATAAAATTTAAAGCAACCAAGCCAACCTCGTTTTCTTTTATTTCTTTTAATATTCGAATGGCATTTCCATCCTCTAATTCTATGGCCATTACTTCGATCGCTGATCCGGAGTTTGTAGTGTCATCATTATTTACTGTAAGAAATAAAAATAAAAGTATTTAGGGCTGATTTAGAACCAATCTATTCAGGCAATTTCCTTTTTCAAAGTGGGAAAAGGTAATAATTTAAACAATAATACATTTATAAAAAAATTGCTAACTCCATCAATTTATTCACTCAACACTTAGTTAAAAAATATATCTTTCTGTAAATTGAGTTAATTATAAGTACCTCAATTAAAAGAAATCTAAATGGAATTTATACGCAACCCTGCAGATTGGAACAAATCATTGCTTAGTGCCTCTCTTTAAAATTGCTAAGATCGAATAGAAATCTACTTTTTTATGAAAGTTTCCATGTAATAAACAGAACATAAAGAAATTCACAAATCAAAAATAGGCTCCAAATCCATCCACTTTTTGGCTCTTTAGAGGATTTTTTTGTTTCTCTGTTTCTTTATTTAAAGAACATTGTTACCTGTTTTATTGGTAAAAATTTTTTCCAATTGTTCTCGACAATTGTTTCATTGCTTTTCGTAGCATATATTTTGTCAACTAAAATCGGTTGATCCATTTTTGAAAAAAAATACTTTTCCGATTTATGGCATTAATTTCGATCCGACACTGGCAGTTTTAAATGATTATTTTTAACGCCAAATATTCGTGGGAGATAATAAGCGAAAAGTGCTTATCAAGATAAGAATATAAACGTGGCGCCTATATCAGAACCAAATAATTGCCATAAGTTGATGCCTGCATGACATAAAATTTCCCAAAACATTAACCTTGAAGTCAATTTTTATTTTGAGAATTTATGGAGGGAGAAACGAAAATAAAAAAAGTAGTTTTTCTCGGAAACGGGTCAATCGATTTTAGTGAACAAAATATATGCGGCGAAACTCAATCAGACAATTGTCAATATTTAAATAAAATATTTAAATACAATATTTAAATAAAAACATCAAAAAACGGGGAAAGGCCTTCAGTACATCAATATTCTAAATTACCGGAAAAAATTAAAACATTATATAATAATAAATAAAATAATAATACCTGACAGAGCATCATCGTCGTAAGCATTCTCCATTGGATCAGCTGTGCTGCCAATGATTTCTTTAATTTGATTAGCCAAAGGATCGTCCTTTACGGGATTTCGTCCACCACCTGTTGAAAACAACAGAGTCAATTTAAAATTCAGGTTAATGTAAGTGATCAAAAATTTGTTAAAATTGTATTGTACCTGTTTTAAAAGTTTCTTGGCGTAAACAACTGAGGTGCTTTCTCGCATTCCTTTTTAAATTATCCCATAATCCCTTTAATTTTTCAGCGGAACGATGCTCTGAGGACGTGCCCTTCGCGTTAAAATCGTTGCAGATTTTGTCCCAAGCCTGCAATTTTTGCTTGCTACTCACAGCATCTGTTTTTTTATTTTCAATAATATTTTTATATTTTTCGATAATAGGTATAAGAACCTCTTTTTCGGCTTTCGAGAAGTTTGCTCCTCTTTTTCTGCCGTTTTTCCCCTACAAAACAAATGACACTTTTGAGGTTAGAAACGGAGAAGTTTCTAAAAACCAAAAAATCCTACACATGTATGATATTATTATGTACTCACATCAGCTAAGTTTTCCGCCATCTTCTTAAAATATTATTTTCCTCCTTCTTTTGGCTCAGAGGACACCACTTCACTTTAATCACTTTATTAATATTATTTTGGAGACGCTTCGGCAAAACAAGTAAACAACACGTCATCTGTGACGTCAGAGGCCTATTTGACGCGCAAACAAGTTTCGTGACTCAGCCAATCAGAATCTCTGTTACAACAGAAATAGGCGGAAGCTAGGCATTATTGCGAACAGGGTATACGGTTAGCTAACCGGGGGTTAAAAATTCATGGTGGAACGTTTCGCAAGTTAATCATGATTAAGTCGTTGATTAAAAAATAATCATGATTAGTTAACCATGGATTTAATCAGACATGGTGGAATCGGCCCTAAGAGATGGAAGACAACTAAGAGAGGACCGACTTAAACACAAAACAAAAAACACTTCGATGTTCCCCAAAGGGGGTTAGGACAAGCCCTAACCAGGTCCACTATAGGCTAAGAGTTAGGGATTGTGATATCAAAGGCAAAAGGACAAATCTGAGGGTTTTGAAATAAGTGTACCTGAGGTAAGCAAGGGGCTTCGATTCAGAAAATGACATTATTTTTGGGCTACAATGTCCTTCAACATTTTTAGGTTATGTCTCAACCGATTTAGGTCCTTATTTCTATGCAGTCCAAACATATTGAGTTATCTCGCGACTCAAAGCGATGCTTGCATCCACCCTAGCGCTCACCCACATCCACATGTTAGCTAATTCAGTTAATTATTTATTATTGTTGGAAAAAAATGTTTTACCTGTTTTCGTCTTTACAAAAGATAAACAGCATTAAAGGCTTCTGGGAATTGGTGTATGTGTATAGACTTAACCTTTCTATGTAGTTACCGACTTGAATCGATACTTAGTCCGATTCACATATCTTCGCCAAAAGGGTCCTTTCATCTTTGTATTCTTGGTTTTCTTTCTAATTTTTACGAATTTCGTATTTAAAAAACATGCGACGTTAAACTAGCTTTACAATTTTAAACCATTTTTCGTTATCTTAGTGTTCTTCGCTGAGGATTATGGGAATTTTTATTTAAAAATTATTATGTTTCAGAGAACATTTACAATTTTTCTACAAAAATATGGGATTGCATTAGTTTTTTTATCGGAAATTGGCATTTTTGTTAAACAATTATTAGATTTCATTAAATTTCCAAGAATATTTACATTTTTACAGAACAATTTCGGATTGTATTCGTTTCATTTTGTCAGAAATTGACATTTTTATCAAACAGTCATTAAAATTTAAAGGAGATTCATATTTTTTTCAATTTGAGGTCAATTTGTTGTTTTATATCGAAGATTGATATTCTTAAACAAAAATCATTATAATTTGAAGCAGATTCAGACTCCTTTAAACAATTTCGGATTATGTTAGTTTTAATTATTTTTAAATATATATTTGGAACATTTCAAAGAATATTCACAATTTTTTAACAATTTCAGGTTATGTGCACGTTAATTCAAAAGTAACCTTGAACAATTGTTATAAACAGTTTCTGTCACAAGATACTTAAATTTCAGTTTTTTGTAGATTTTAATTTTCTTTAATTGCCTGAATAGCTATATATATATTCCTAAAAAAGATATAACTCTAATAACGTTAAGTGAAATATAACAATAAATGTTTATGAACAATTAAGATAAATTATATTTGACCAAATATAACCAAAAATATATCATAATTAGGGATATTTTGAGCAAATCAGACGATTAAGGAAAATCTAAATGAAAAACCTAAAATTTATATATTTTGTCAACAAAACTGTTTAGTGTTTATACCGGTGGTTATTGTTAACTTTTTAATTAATTTGGTTACTGAGTGTCGCTCCTATATCAACACAAAGCAGTTTGAGCAAAAACACCATTTTTTACTGATAACACTACTTGTCATATTTTATCACATTCTTTACAACAATCAGTTATCAAAGCTTGAAATGCTGCTTGGTAAAAAATTTAATTTTCAAAAGAGAAAATTTTAATTGTAAATTTTTCTTTAATATTGGAACAAATGTGATTAAAAAGAGTTTGGAAGATTTTAAGAAAATTATTTTTAGTTTTGCAGGATCTTCAAAACGTTAAGGGGAACTTTGAAATAATTCCAAATAAATTTAGAAGTCTGAGAAGGTTGGAAAAGATTCCAAAATAATTTTAATCCTGAGAAGATTTCAAACATTTTTAAATAAAATGAAGATTTTTGATGTTTTCGAAAAAAATAAGCTTTTTAAAAATTTTGAACGGTTTCAAGGGATAATTAAAATTTTATCAA
>JAWWEA010000123.1:57403615-57413846 GCA_035222095.1 Andricus quercuspetiolicola | reverse complement strand
ATAGAGAGAGAGAGAGAGAGAGAGAGAGAGAGAGATAGAGAGAGAAAATAACATAGATAGCATGAATATCAATTTCTATTTCCCTGAAAACTACTCGCATTTCCCTGATTTCTGTGAAATTTTTTTTCCTTGACATTTCCCTGACATGTGGCCACCCTGCAATTAAAACTGCGAAGGAAGATTCCAATTCCTGGCGGATTTCCTCGTGTTTTCCTTGTCCGAAAATAACACGAGGATTTCCTTATTGTGAAATTACTTAACAAAATAATGTACTTACCAGAAAGAAACGCAATACTTGCTTCACAAAATTGTTCGCAACAGCTTACTTTGAAAAACTTCTTTTTTATTTCAGCTTCCTTAAAGTTGACGATTCGGGTTACAGGAACTATCTCTGTTTTAGGATGCTTATTTTTCACACTTTTACACGGATTTTGATATTTTATAAAGCAGAAAGCCATTTTTTACCACAATACTTTTTATCACAATATTTTTTTATCCGTACACAAAGATCTATTGCGGCGAAATGCCGGTTTCGCGCGATGGATATGCCCAAACCACGTGTTGAGGCCGGTAACCGCGATGGTTGTCTTGTGTGCATGCGTGATTGCGTGCGCAACCGCGTATCCACTTCTTGACCTCCTGCTCCTACTCTGTGCGAGTGTGTATCTCTATAGCCGGCGCAGCCCTACTGATGTGCCGTGACGTAGCTCTCGTCTACTTTCCTTTTCTTACTAACAGAAACGCGCAAGAGTGAGTGAGCGAGTAAGTATGGAGAACTCCACACTTACGCGTATATCTCGTTTCGATACCCGAACCTACGCGCACGTAAAGTAGTGCGCGTAGTAGTTGATCAGCTGTTTTAGTCTTTTCACTTAAGCGATTACGTGAAATGTAATATAGAAGAGTGTTTTGTGTGCTTTAAAATGCTTGAAAACAAGAAAGTGAACTCTGCTATTCGTATAAAGAAGTGCTTAATAGATCTCGGAGAAATTTGGTTAGTATAAATTTGCATGGACATTGGAAATTTTTAGTTTGAGGTTATGTTTCGCCATTACAGCGAGTTTAACTAGATAATGTATTTCGTTTTCAGGATTTTCTGCAATGAGTGACGAATGTGACAAAGGTGAAGAACCACCAAAAAGGCAGAGGAAAAGATATTTTTCTGATGGCTCAGAAATTTTTCATCGAAGAACAGTTCGGCGACGAATCGCAGATTTAGAGTCTGCTGTAGATGCGAGTGAGTATATCTTCAAGGCCTAAATTTTAAATTTCAATTGCTTATATAAGCAATTTAGTACAATTTAAAACTTCTATACACAAAATACAAAAATTTGTTTAATTTAATAATTAAACTTGCAGAATTTCGAGATCTGATGATGTCAAATGAAGATATAGGCAGTCAGGAGCACTTGATGGAGGTTAATCAGGATCCCCAATTAGATTTAACTTTCATTGGTACCGGTAAGAATTTACTTACCACTTTGTAACCTTAAAAAATTAATTCACTTTCACTTAATGATTCAGTCGCCAGGTGCCTTAGAGAGACTGGATAGGATTCGGATAGAAACGAAAATTCTTATTTTAATTTTTGGTTCCATTTGCCAGATAGGAACCGGGTAGAGCTGGGTATCTGGTACATTTTCACTTAATGATTCACAAGTCGGATAAAGAGACCGGATAGGATCCGGATGGAAACGGAATTTCTTATTTTAATTTATGGCTCCATTTGCCAGATAGGAACCGGGTAGAGCCGGGTATCTTTTATATTGTCACTTAATGATTCGCAAGTCGCCAGGTGCCATTGAGAGCCTGGATAGGATCCGGATAGAATCGGAAATTCTTATTTTAATTTCTGGTTCCATTTGTCAGATAGGAACGGAGTAGGGCCGGGTATCTGGTACATTTTCACTTAATTATTCGCAAGTCGGATAAAGAGACCGGATAGGATCCAGTTAGAAACGTATATGCTTATTTTAATTTCTGGTTGATGATACTTTTACATTAATAATTCACTGGTTTGTTTGCTGTAACTTCTGCTTCTCACTTTCATAGCTTCCACTCATTTGAGTTTGAGAGAGTGAGATGCTAATATAACAATAATTTTAAAGCATATACAAGATTACTATTATACTATGCATTTCCCTTATTTATATTTTGATTGTTTTTTTGATTACAGAAGAAACACATGCCATTTCAAATGAAGCAAATGTAAGCACTAATAATGTTGGGAAAGATCAAGTTCATATAAATAATTGAAATTGAACAATGAGTAATCAAATAAATGAGTATATTCTCGATTGTTGTACAGCCTTTGAGTATAACGTGATATTTCTTATACGACTGCTCGATTCAGGGGCTGTATCCACACTGACTCACATCTTTTTGATCGTGTCTAGAAGTCCTCCGTTACAGACCCGGCCTTAGTTTAGAGAGAGACCCGTCTTATCGCGATTTGTCGGCGATGTCCCTCCATGCAGCGCCTTAATCAACCAGAGCTCTCAATTCTCAATCTTACAGTCGGCCTTCCTGACCTTGGTCGCGTCCTCGCGAATGTCTAACTGGATTCTTGGTAGTCTCCTAAACACAAAGACAACAAATACCGGAAATTATTCTAATACGTATTAATTAATGATTTTGCCATGCAAGCCTCGCAAAGCTGAGTTGTTCTTTCAAATTTCATGCACTTTTAGATATATATGTTACCCATGCAACATGCAAGTGAGATCTTTAAATATCTCAACACTCAATGGTAGCATACTCTGCAAAACGTATTGTTTCTCGGTAACTACCATGAACTAGATGCTCTGCAAACAGTAAGTTCTCGGCATCTTGACTTGTGAGCTCTGCATTTTCGATTAAAACTGTGTTTCTTGGCAATTAACGATATTATTTGCTCTCCAAAACATAATGATTTAATCGATTTCTCGGCATCCCAAGCTTTACCTATACTTTATGCGCTCTGCAAAATATTTTCATTTCTAGGCTGCATCTAGTATAGTTTAAGTAATACAAAGATGCAAAAGTAATATGCACCTTTCAGTGGATGGAGCCTTCACTTTCCGATAGATCGCTGCCCTCATCACTGCTTATTGGTGACTCCCATAATTTCAATTTCTCGCTAGGAAACACACCGGTATATGGCTTCTGAGTACGCTGAGCACCTTTTATATCGGCAACAACGTATCTGGCATTTTCTAGAACCTCCTTGATTTCATATGAACCTTTGTAATTTGGCAATAATTTTCTACTTTTCCCTTCATTCGAGTCAATTACTCGCTGAATACCCACAGCATCACCCACCTTGAACACTCTAAGGGGAGCCCGTCGCAAATCGTACCTTCTCTTATTTTCTACTTGATTTTCTACAATCTTTTCTGATGCACGCTTGCGCATGTTAGTTCTATTTTGTTTTACCTTAGGTTCTCCGATTTCGTTTAACAACTTTGCCTCGGCTTTTTGTCGTGGTTGATAGCCAAGCAGTAATTCGGAAGGACCTTTGCCAGTGGCTTTATTTATAGTGTTATTTAACCCCCATTTAACTTTGCTTACCTCTCGATCCCAGATTTGCTCGTTCGAAAAACTCGAACTGAGTGCATCGAGGATCGTCCTATTGTAACGTTCTACCTGTCCATTAGCACGTGGAGTAGCTACAGCGGTGAGAACATGTTTAATCCCTAGATCTCTACAGTAATTCTCAAATCTTTTACTCGTAAAGGCGGTACCTCTATCGGTGATGATCCGATTCGGATACCCAAAAACGTTAGCTGTTTCATCAAGGAATCTTTCGACGAGTATCGCTTTAGCACTCGCTACCGCCTTTAAAAATACAAATTTAGTAAAAGCATCTAGTCCCACTATTAGGTAAGCATTACCAGTAGTACTACGCACGAAAGGTCCCAAATGATCGAGATGCACCGTGTGCATTGGTTCTGGTACTTTCTCGATTGGATATAAAAAGCCTGGCTTTTTACCTGCAGGCGTTTTGTTATAAAAACAAGGCACGCATGACGAAATATACCGTTTAACATATCGTTTCATACCCGCAAACCAACAATCACGCTGCATTTTCTCGATTGTCTTTTCGAACCCTCCGTGACCTACTTCGTCGTGGCATAAACGAGTAATTCGTTGCCTTAGCGCGCGCGGTACAGCCCATTTCGCCCCACTTTCGGTCCTACGAAATACTCTCTCGTTCTTAAGTAAATATTCAGCATGTATAGTCTTTTCATCTACGTCTTTAGCTGTGCTTTTTAAAACATTCTTAATGTGCTTTAATCTTTCATCCTGCATTTGAGCCATTAACAACAAGTCGTCATGTTCTATATGGAAAATACCAATCTCTTTTATCTCTTCGGCATTTATTAAATCACTAATAGCGTTGCGACTCAAAGCGTCCACGTGTGACATTTTCGCTCCCGCTCTATACTCGATGACGCAATCGTACTCTTGAAACTGGATCCACCATCGACCTATACGAGGCGCCAAATCACGCTTTGAAAAGGTTGCCCGCAAAGCGTTACAATCAGTAACAATAACAAACTTAATTCCGATTAAATATATACGAAACCGACACAGGCTACTCACAACAGCGAGTGTTTCGAGTTCGTACGAGTGATAACGCTGCTCTTCTTTTGTTGTTTGACGGCTAAAATAAGCTAGCAAGCCCGACGAACTGACGGACCTCGTGTACATTTGACGGCGTTTTAAACTCAGACACGGCTTGAATTTTAGACTGTCCCGGTCGCACACCATTTTTATCGAGCTCGTACCCAAGAAATTCTATTTGTGGCATTAAAAATCTACATTTTTCTAATCTGAGCGTAACGCCTACTTCTCGAACACGTTTCAGCCAAAGTATCAGAGCTTTTATAGCTGACTCAAAATCTTCGGCTCCGATTATGTAATCATCGATATAAGCTTCAACTATCATTTGTTCTTTTAATGGTTTTATAATTTTTTGTGTCATGCGAGAGCATACGGCCGGTGCGTTAGCCAGACCAAACGGTGTGTATAAATATTCAAAATGTCCATCGGGTGTTATAAACGCGGTCTTTTCGACATCTTTTTCTGCAACAGGTATTTGCAAATATCCCGATGCTAAATCAAAGGACGAGAATATTTTAGCCCCCTCTAAATTGTTCACTTGCTCCTCTATCACTGGCAAAGGAAACCGCTGTTTCTTTGTTTTGGCATTGAGCGCGCGATAATCAACGCACATTCTGAGCTCGCCGTTCTTCTTTCGAACTAAAAGAATTGGACTCGCAAAGGGTGACTCAGAATCTCTAAAAATCCCGCATTCTTTCATTTCATCAACAATTTCACGAACTTTATCTCTCTCTGCGTATGAAAGGCGATACGGTTTATAATATACCGGCATCGAGTCAGTCAATTCGATCTCCGTCTCAGCAAGATTAGTTTTACCAAGTTCGGTCATGTTAAGAGCAAAACAATCGCGGTATTTGTTTAATATTGCTATTACCATTTGTCTTTGCGATTCCGATAACTGCTCGCCTGTTATTATTTTTTCGTTTGGTAATTTTTCGTCTTTAAAATTTTTAACCGATAAAACTTGAATATCTTTTTCGCTAGCTTCTCTCGTAATTTCAGCGCGTGCAATTATTCGTGACTCTCTAATTACAAGTGGAAAATCGGATAGATTTACAATAGGTATCACCCCCGCCGAAGTGTTCAAAATGCAACGAGGAATGCAATGATCTTCGTTCGGTTTAGAACGAACACTTAAATCTATGAATAAATCACCTTCGTAATCATTATTGACAAATTTTACCTTAACATTTGTTGCCTCGTTCGGAGGTATAACAGTCGCCTCGGCTGCCTAAACAGTAACCTTGCGAGCTGGTAGCTGGTCGACTTCCGGAAGCTGTGCACTGGCTTCGTCGAACAGCCGCAATTGCCCTTTCTTCTGCACAACAACGATCCTCGGGAGATCAGTGAAGGGCTGACCCACAATCAAAGCGACCTGCTGCACCTCGTCCGGAACGATGTATGCGTCAACGTTGGCTTCCGCTAAATCGATCTTGAGCTTGATGTTGCAGATTCCACATGGCCATACCGTAGCGCCTCCAAATCCTCGAAGTATTCTGTCTGTTGCATGACTTTTTATCTCTGCTTTGAGAGCATCGCTTCGACGCACAGTAACACACTCACTACCAAGATCTACATAAGCACGCATTTGTTTATCGTTCACAACAGCGTCAAAAAAACGAGCATCGTTGCTCTGTTGACCAGATCCAATGCTTAAAACACTCGGCTTCTTTTTTTCCTGTGTTTTACAATTTCTTGCGTAGTGACCCGGCTGTTTACATAGGAAACAAGTGAACTCCTTGTTAGCGCGCTGCTTATATATATATAATATAATATAAATTATATATATATAATTTTTCAACGGAAAATTTTTTGTTATTAAATCATGTTTCAGGTAGCTCAATTCAAAGATAAGTTCAACCAAGAAAGTGTGTCAACAACTCTTAATTGTTATTATTCTTAACGTTAATAAAAAATTCTTAAATGAATAGTCAGCTAAAGCTATTTTACGCCTGAATAAGCGCGTTTTTCTTTGTAGTTATCTTAATGCGCCTTAATAGTGGTCTTTCAATAAGTAAATTTCTCAGTAATTATAAGCGGGTATTGTTATTAGGTAGTAATCAAAAATTGAGATTGCTGTAGAACAAATATTTTGTTTGTAGTTCTTGTTATTACCAGAAAAAATCATATTTGAAGCTAAGTGCAACGAATTTCATTAAAAAATTTGTCAAATTTTAACATTATTGACTGTTAATAATTTAAAATTATAAAACGCGGCTTTATTTCGTTCGTGCGCCCACATTATGTTATTATTTATTGTTGATTAAAATTAATATTTTAAGTACTATTAATAATATATTCCACTATCAAGATACATAAAAATAATAACAGCGAAGATTCAGCTTATTAAGTCATAAGATAACTAACTCACTATTTATTTAATAATTTTGTAAAAAAATAAAAGTTGAGAGTTTGTCACACACTTTCTTGGTGGTTCATACACGCGGAAACAAGAGATTTAAAACAAGTGATTGGAAATACGTCTGTTTTAATACCAATGCATATTATGAATTGTAATAATATAAATTTATTGAAATGATACATTTTTCAGGGTAAATGAGCACAAAAATTAGATACGTGATGAGAATGTGTTCGTTTAAGCCAAAGGAGCTTTAACAAAAGAGAATTCACAATCACCAAATTACAGTTGTCGATGCCTTGACCTTTAATTTTAAAAAGTCTGGGACAAATGTGAGGGAAATACAAAGGCCGAGCGCGAAGCGCGAGAACCAATAGTCGCGCGCCCTAGGCGCTCTCAAACTTGCGAGCCGTGCGCACCGCGTGCTGAAAATGTTCCCGCGCAGCATGCAGGTTTTTTTTAATACAACCAAGGTTTAGAACTTAGAAATTATTTCTTTTAAAACCCTAAAATTTAGAATGTTGAATCTTAATATGCAATTTTAATAATTCATGAAATATTTTCAGATTCTTACCTTTCGTACTGGATTTTAGTTTCATTCAGTTTGTCCATACTTTCATGTAGCAGATATGTTTTTGCTCCCACTATACACCATCTGAAGAGAAATTAATATTAATCATTTAAATTAGATGTAATTTTTAACAAAATTTTATTTGAACATGGTGATTAGCTTACCTGAAGTATTCACGAATATCGAATGAGAAATATTCATACCCAAATGCCTCTTCGTCACCTGGAGGTAGATTTGTTAAAAGTCCCAAAAAGTTTTCGTTTTTGAATTTCCATACATTCATCAAGAAATATTCTAGAAAACTATTGGCAGTGTATACTTTCCTTTGTAACTTCACTAGCCTTTAGAAAATACAGAAAAACGTTGAGTATTTGAAAAGAAGATAAAATAAGTTGTCTTTGTCGATTATGAAAGGAAAAAATATCTTACATGGGCTTTTTTCCTGCTAATTTTAATATTCCATCGACGAAATAAGCGGGTAGTAAATGATAAAATAACATTAGGATGAAAAACATGGGTTTACTGGTGGTTATGGTGACCCCCGGAAACCATAAAACTCCACCCAATGGAATTTCATCATTTATTTGAAGTCCCGTCTCTATTACTTCTCGAGTACTTACTGATTTAATGTCACCGGAACAACAATTGTAAACGTGAATACTTGGATCTCTCGTGATACTGAATAAAATAAGAATAAAATATTATAATGTATCAGTTTTTTCCTCTAGATATTAAAATAACTATAAATTTTCTGAACGATTTTCAGGGTGGCCACTGGTTCGAGAAACCGGGAAATGTCCGTGAATTTTTTAAGACCGGGAAATGTCATTGAATTTATTTTTCGCCAGGAAAATTTACAAATTTTTAGATGAAAAATCTGTTCAGTCACTTAAAATATAACAAAGTTCATATCACACGATACGAATGTTAAGTTTTTTAATTGTGAAATCATTCAGTTTATAATACGCATTTAGACTATATTTTACTTTAAAAGTTTTCCATTTTAGGTCTTCATTTTTAGGCGTACATTTTCAAATTCGAAAATTTTTTAATGCAGTTTTGAAAATTTAAACTGAACTGTCGTTCTCGAGTGGTAAAAATTGAATAATAATTGATTTTATGCGACGATTCTAAAGGTTTCTGTAATTAAACCAATTTCAATGTCCGATTGAAACTTTACAAAATATTTTTAAATTTGTAAATAATTTCAAATAATTGGATTCACTTTTAGACGCTTTTCTTAATTTTCAAATCCTATTCAAATTGTGTTTCAGACTAAAAGATTTTCGTGTAAAAACAATTTTGAATTTTGCAATTCTGATTTGAAAGAAAGGAAAAAATGTTGGTATTTATTTTTTTTTTTGAATTGGGAGAGAATTTTTTTATTTTCAACATTTTTATTCAGTTTGAGGGAGGAATGTTTTATTTTCAATTTTTTTTTAATTGGAAGGACATTTTTTATTTTGAACATTTGTGTTGAGTTGGAAGGGAGGAAATTTTTATTTTCAATTTTTTCTGAATTGGAAGGGGGACATTTTTTTATTCTTATCATTTGTATTGAGTTGGAAAGGATGAAATTTTATTTATTGTTTTCTGAATTGGAAGAGGCCCTTTTTTTCCTTTTAGCATTTTTATTGAGTTTAAAGAAAGAACTTTGTATTTCCAATTTGTTTCTGAATTGGGAGGAAATTTTATATTTTTAACAAATTTGTCAAGTTTGAAGAGAGGGATTTTTGGTTTTCAACTTTTTCTCAATTGAAAGAGGAAGATTTTTTCATTTTTGAAACTTTTATTGAGTTGGAACGGATGAAATTTTGGTTATTTTTTTCTGAATTGGGAGAAGCCATTTTTTATTTCTAACATTGTTAACGATTTTGAGGGGAAAATGTTTTATTTTCAATTTTTTTGAATTGGAAGAGGGAAATTTTTTATTTTTAACATATGTATTGAGTTAGGAGGGAGGAAATTTTGGTTTTCAATTTTTCTGAATTTTAAAAGGGAAATTTTTATCATTTTTATAGAGTTAAAAGAAACGAAATTTTGATTTTTTTCTGCTGAATTGCAAGAGGACATTTTTTCTTTTTAACCTTGCTATTGGCACACTGTATGAATTTAAAGGAAGAATGATTTATTTCCCATTTTTCATTGAATTGGAAGAGGGAAATTTTTTATTTTTGACATTTTTATTGAGTTGGAACGGAAGAAATTTTGGGCTTCAATTTTCTTCTGCATTGGAAGAGGGAAGTTCTTTTATTTTTAAGATTTATAGAGAATTGGAAGAAATGAAATTTTAGTTATTTTTTCTGAATTGGAAGAGGCCCTTTTTTCTTTTCAAAATTTTTATTGATTTTAAGGAAAGAACTTTGTATTTTCAATCTATTTCTGAATTGAAAGAAGGCCATTTTTTATTTTTAACAAATTATTTGAGTTGGAAGGGAAGAGTTTTGGTTTTTAATTTTTTCTCAATTAAAAGAGGAAAATCTTTTCATTTTTTTCATTTTTATTTAGTTGGAACGGATAAAATTTTGGTTATTTTTTTCTGAATTGGGAGAGGCCATTTTTTGTTTCTAACGTTGTTAATGATTTTGAGGGAAAAATGTTTTATTTTCAATTTTTTTTAATTGGAAGAGGGAAATTTTTTATTTTTAACATATGTATTGAGTTAGGAGGGAGGAAATTTTGGTTTTCAATTTTTC
>JAWWEA010000123.1:56818976-56831833 GCA_035222095.1 Andricus quercuspetiolicola | reverse complement strand
ATTCAACTTTTTTCTTAAAAATTCTTCTCTTTTGCTTGAAAGTTCAACTGCTTGATATGATACCTACATTAATTTCATTAAAAATAATTTATTCCCCATTTTCGATAAAAATTACCCTATTTCGTTGTTCAATAATAATTTTTTTTTGTTTAGGAATTAGTGAAGGATCGATACCGATGTATGATGGCGAGGAGCTCTACATGATAGAATTGGATGCAGGTGACGGTTGGACCCGAGTCCGTCGAATGTCTCAGCCAATCGAGGGATTCGTTCCGACAACTTACATCGAGTGTCGTCCCTACGACACCTAGCCATTGAAAAAGGGTCCTTAAAATCAAAAAAAAAAAAAAGGTCCTCAAAACGAAACTCCACACGTACTAAGCAGATAAATTTCACTAAGAAAAAAAAAAGAAGGAATTTTCTCCACATCCAAGCGATCTCTGCAGGGCCTACGAACAAAAAAACAAAAAACAAGAGAAACAGAAACCGAAGCACCGCTGGCTCGACTCTAAGAAAAGTGATACTCTTTTTTTATTCCAGCCCTAAAAACCCAGATTTTTCACTCTGGGTTTTATTCCACGTGCCACGAAATTTCCTCGAACAAAAAAAGACTCGTGCAATATTCGGAGATGCGGAATCTGGCAAAGTTGTTCAAACTGAACAGAAGCTCCTCAAAATTATCGAGCTCTTTTATTTTTAAACTAAGGCCTGTACATATTGTCGAATGGTTCAAGAAACGAGAGAAAATGTATGAATGAGTTGATGGTGAATTATTTTTTAGAAAATTGCGAGCTTTTCACGAGAATTCAGAAGTTTTAGATTTCTTTACATATAATTTTGTAATGCTCTGAATATTATTTCAAATGTTTTATACATAATTCTGTTAAACTCAATTTTTTTACTTTTAAATTAGATCCTAAATCAAATGACTGACTTGTTTTCCAATTTCTGAAGGCATTAAAAAACTCGTGCACAGGTTCGTTTTTTGGGGGGCGCGTCAATTCTCAGTCATTCCGACAGAATTATTTATCCTGATTGTTATTAAACCCAATTGCCATTTTAACGAGTCGACTTTCGGTACAATTTCTTTCCATTTGTGTGAATTGGAATAAATAAAAATGATAGCAAATGTGAAATTGAATTTGAGGCAAATTGACGGCCCCCTTTTTAGTAAAACAGCATTGCGCATTGCTCATTAAAAGTCCTCGAATTCCGAAGTGCAACGCTAGTCAAGGTGAGGGTCGTTGAATTTTTAGAATTACTAGAAAATAGTGGGAAACTGTTTCCATCGAACTCACCCTTGCGGAAGAGGATTATGTATAGCGACTAGCGTAGTTGTTGAAAAGACTCGTAATTTCGTGAAATATTTCGAGAGAATCTATACCTCCATGTTAAAAGAAATTAAATAAACATTTTTCTTCGGAAAGTACGTCTGAAACGATCACTGAGTAATTAAGACTCTCTGGTTTTGTATAATTTTTAGAATTATTTTTAATTCATATTGAATTCTCTGAATTTTTTGAATCCCCTAAATTCTATGAAGTACTTGATTACTCTGGAATACCAGAAATCCTTGAATTTTCTGAATTCTTTGAATATTTTGAATTTCGAAAATTCTTTGAATTCTTCTGAATTTGTTGCATTATGTTGAAGTCCTTGAAATTCAAGAAAATTTTAAAATTCGGGGAATTCAGATAATTCCACGAATTCAGGGAATTCTAAGGACAAATTTACAGGCCAAAATGCTTTAGAAACAGGAAAATAGATTAATTTTTAATCTAATTAATTAATTGTTAACCAAATAATTGAATTTTCAACCAAAAAGGTGAATTTTCAACCAACGAGGTTTCTATAAAAGTTTCAATAAAAAAAATGAATTTTCAACAAAATGCAAGAATTTTCAATGAAAAAGATGAGTTCTGAACAAAAGACATGAATTTTCAACCAAATTGTTGAATTTTCAACCAAAACATGAAATTTTAACCAAGATGAATAATTTTCTACTAAAAAAAGAACAGTTTTCAACAAAATAGTTGAATTTTCAAACAAGAATAATTTTTTAGCCATGAAAGAAAAAATGTGTAATCAAATTGTTGTAGTTTTTAGCTGAAAAATAAATTTTTTCACAAAATAGTTAAATTTTCAACTAGAAAATTAATTTTTAACTAAATTGACGAATCTTGCACCGAAAAAATGAATTCAATAAAAAAAAGAATTATCAATGAAAAATGTAATATTTGATATTTCAAGTAAAAAATATTAATTTTAAATTCTCTAAATTCAATAAATTCAGAAAATTCGAGGAATTTGGAGAATTCAGAAAATTCACCGATTTAAGAGAATTCATGTTTTTGGTAAAAAAATGCAACTTCTTGGTTGAAAGTTGAACTAATTTTTTTTTAAATTGGGTTTTTTTTGTTAAAGTTTCGTCAGTTTAGTGTAAAATTTATCTCTGATTAAAAATGTAAGTGTTTTGTTGAAAATTCGATTTATTTTTTGTTTAAAATTAATCTTTTTTGGTAGAAAGTTAAACTGCATGCATCAAAATTCATTTGTTTGGTTGATGATTCATCTCTTTTTGGTTGAAAATTTCACTATTTTCTTAAAAATTCATTTTTTTAAATGAAAGTTTAACTATTCTATTTTTGGTTAAAAATGTATCTTTTGCAGTTGAAAATTTGCCTATTTCGTTAAAAATCGAATAAAAAAAAATCGACAGTTGAGGTATTTTGTTGCAAATTTCACTTTTTTTGTATAAAATTAATCTTCTTGATTGAAAATTTAACTGCTTGTTTAAAAGTTGAAACACTTTGTTGAACATTCATTTTATTAGTTGAAAATCTATCTCTGGTTGAAAATTTGTCTTTTTTAGTTGAAGAAACAACTATTTGGTTGAAAAATCTTGTATATTTATTAAGTTGAAAAGACATCTTTTTTGGCTGAAAATTAATCTTCTTGGTTGAAAATTAATCTTCTTGGTAGAAAAATAATCTTCTTGTTTGAAAATGCATCTTTTTGATTGGAAATTGTATTTTTTGTTGAGAATTCATATTTTTTGGTAGAAAATTGAACTAATTTGTTGAAAATTTATTTTATTAGTTGAAAATTCATCTCTGGTTGAAAATTGAACTATTTGGTTGAAAATTCGTATTTTTCGTTAGAATTTCAAGAATTCAGGGAATTCTTAAAATTCATGGAATTCCGAGAATTCAGATAATTGAGGGAGTTTAACAAATTCAGATAATCCAAGGAATTCATAGCATTCCAGAGACTTCAAAATAATTCTAGGAATTTAAATAAATTAGACGAACTCAAAGAATACAGAGAATTTAGAGGAATGTAAATAATCCTGAGAATTCGGAGGAATTCAGAAGTTTTCAAGAAAGCTATAAGAATTCGAAAGAATTTGAAAGAGTTAAAAAAATATTCCAGGTAATTCAAAAGAATTGGAAAGAATACATAGAATTCAAAAGAATCCAAAGGAATTTAAGAGAATTTGAATGAATTCTTAAAATTTTTTGAATTTCTGAATTCAATAATTCAGAAATTCTAAAAATTCAGAAAATTCCAAGAATTCAGGAAATTCTAAAATTCCATTGAATTCATGAAATTCCACGAATTCAAGGAATTCAGATAATTTCGCGAATTCAAGAAATTTCAAAGACTTCACAACAATGCAAGAAATTCAGAGAATTTAGAGGAATTAAGGATTTTAGAAGAATTCGAATAATACAGAGAATTTAAAGGAATTCAGATAATTTCGCGAATTCAAGGAATTTAAAGAATTCAAAAGAATTTAAAACATTTAAAAAATATCCGAAGAAATTCAAAAGAATACATAGAATTCAAAGATCTCAAAATAGTTCAAAGTAATCCAAGGTAATTTAAATGAATTTCTGAAATTCTCTGAATTCCAAGAATTCAGGAAATTCTAAAAATTCATAGAAACCGAGAAGATTTCAAAAGTGGTTGAAAGTCTTGAAAATAATTTAGTTTAAAAGTATTCCAAGGAAATGAAAAAAAATTAAGAAGTGTATACAGAATTCGAAAAACTTAAAAGAATTATTAAAAAGAATTCTAAATAATTCTAAATAATATGCTAAAAAAGACGTACATTCCGAGAGATTTTTTTTTTAACATGGAGGTATGAAAATATTCGTCCTGCATCCGGAATTGGTGCAAACGATTTGCGTCTCGCCTTTCGCGCATTTAAGTCTTCGTGTATAATGTATATATTTCTATAAATAATACACTTAATTGTTAAAGCAAAAAATTTCGCTATGCGTCAAGATATTGAGTGAAGGAAGCAAAGTATGCAAAATATCTCCCCCCCCCCCCTCCCCTCATCCTTTCGCTTCGCCCCAGTTATATTATAGAAAACCTTGTATTTTATATACTTCCTAGAGTAAATAGTAAAATAATTCGTGGACAGTTTTGCCAGCACACCGCTCATGTTTTTGAGATTACGCTGTAACTCACGATTTATATAATTTATTCGCAGTTGAATGTTTTTAGTTATTAGGCTGATCTAAAAAAAGGCTTTATTTATTTTTTTCTCAAATGGCACCCCTATAAAGTGTTTCTTTTAGTGTTGTTGAAATAACTCCTGATTTTTGACCCTCAATATATAAAAATTTAAATTAAATAAATATTGCTTTGAAATTCTGTCAAAAATTAGGGGCCTTTTTTAAACACAAAAAAAAACTTTTATAGGGTTGCCTTTTGAGAAAAAAGATAGAGCCTTTTTTTGGACCATCCTATTAGTTATATATGATGACTCTAGTTCTAAGGGAAACGAGTTGATTCTCTTTCTCGTTTTGATAAAGAAAACGGGGAGAAAAATGTGAGAGAATGAAAGCTACGGGGAATTTAATTTATGTTGGCATCGAAATTTCTTGAAGCGAGTTTCGAATTGAAGGTGGGATATTTCTAAGTAGAACAAATCTACTGCACAATTTCAATATGAATATTGAGTATTCAATTGAAAATTATATGATTTTAAAAGTACTGGAAATACTTTTTATTTTTTTTTATTTTTTTTATTTTTAGTTCAATTCGAAACTCGGCTTTGGGAAAAGGATTAGACGGTTTTCTAATCTTATCTTTCAAAGCGGTGGTAACACTCGATGTATGTATATTTTGTGATTTTTTTATCCATTGACAAGTATTGTAGATAATTAACTGTACGACTCATTATACATTTAATTATTATTAATTGATATTGAAAAAATATAGGTACTAAACCAATACAATTTGTGTTTTTCTTGATTTGAAATCCAGTTTAGGTAATTCATATTTTCTGGTTTAGTATATTTAGAACTGTTTTGAATTCTTTGAATTCACTAAATTCTCTGAAATCCCTGAAATTCATTCTGCAAATTTCTTAAATCCTCTGAAGTTCTTAAATTTCCTGGATTATTTGAATATCCTGAATTCTTTGAATTTCCTGAATTCATTTGTGAATTCCTTCAATTCTTCTGAAGTCTTTGCATTATTTTGAAGTCCTTGGAATTCAGGGAATTTTTTAATTCAATAAAAAATTCCTCATATCAATAAAAAGAATATAATTTAAAGTAATCTAGTAATTTTTAGTAATTTAGCACTTTAGTAATTAATATTCTCTGGTTTAGTATATTTAGAATTATTTATAATTCTCTAAGTCCTCTGAAACCCCTGAAATTCATTATGTGTTTTTCTTAAATCCTCTGAAGTCCTTAAATTTCCTGAATTACTTGAATATTCTGAATTCCTCGAATTCGCTGAATTACCTGAATTCCTTCTGTGAACTCCTTCAATTCTTTTGAATTCTTCGCATTATTTTGAAGTCCTTGGAATTCAAGGAATTTTTTAATTCAACAAAAAAATCTTTAAATTAACAAAAATAATATTTAGAATTTAAAGCAATTTAGTAGTTCTTAGTAATTTAGCTCTTTAGTAATTAATATTCTCTGGTTTAGTATATTTAGAATTATTTTGAATTCACCAAATTTTCTGAAATTCCTAAAATTTATTCTGTGTTTTTCTTAAATCCTCTGAAGTCCTTAAATTTCCTGAATTATTTGAATACTCTGAATTCCTCGAATTCTTTGCATTTTCTGAATTCATTCTGTGAATTCCTTCAATTCTTTTGAATTCTTCGCATTATTTTGAAGTCCTTGGTATTCACGAAATTTTTTAATTAAAAAAAATCTCTAAATTAACAAAAAAGATGGTCTCGAATTCAAAGTAATTATTTAAAATTATTTTGAAATCCTTGAAATTTAGGAAATTCTCCAAATACGGAATTAACGAATTCAAGGAATTCAGATAATTAAAAAAATAAAAATAATTCCACGAATTCAGAGAATCCCATCAACTTGAAAATAATGCCAAAAAAATCCTTAATTTTCAACCTTTATAATTTAATTTTCAACTAAAAAAGATAAATTTTTAGTAAAAAAAATCGATTTTTTATTAATATAGTTAAATTTTGAACAAAAAAAATGAGTTTTTAATAAAGCAGTTAAACTGTCAACAACTAGTTGAATTTTCCATAAAAAAATATGAATTGTTCTGAACGGAAAAGGTAATAGTTGATTTTTCAATTAAAAAAAGATTTTAATTTTAAATTCTCTGAATTCCGCGAATGCTCTGGATTCCTCGAATTCTCTGAACCGAATTCCTCAAATCCATTCAATTTTCTTTCAATTTCTTTCAAAAAAAAATTCATTCAATTCTTCTTAATTCTCTGCATTATTTTGAAGTTCTTGTAATACAGGAAATTCTCCAAATTCAGGGGATTAAATCAAGGAATTCAGATAATTAAATTCAAGGAAATTAAAATATTTCCACGGAGTCAAAGAATTCTATCGACTTGAAAGTAATGCCAAAAAATGCCTTAATTTTCAACCTTTAAAATTTCATTTTTAACTAAAAAAGGCAACATTTTAGTAAAAAAAATCAAATTTTTAGTAATATAGTAAAATTTTGAACAAAAAAATGAATTTTTAATAAAGCAGTTAAATTGTCAACAACTAGTCGAATTTTAAATAAAAAATATATAAATTATTCTCAACAAAAAAGGTAATAGTTGATTTTTCAATGAAAAAAGATTTTAAATTTAAATTCTCTGAATTCCGCGAATGATCTGAATTCCTCGAATTCTCTGAAATTTTCGAATTCCTCAAATTTATTCTGTGAATTCCTTCAATTCTTCTGAATTCTTTGCATTATTTTGAAGTCCTTGGAATTCAGGAAATTTTCCAAAATCAGTGAATTCCAAGAATTCATGAAATTCTCCAAATTCAGAGAATTTCAAAGAATTCAGGGAATTTCAAGAAATTCAAATAATTCCACGAACGCAGAGAAATCCAAGGAACTAAAAATACGTAATACCAAGAAACATTTTTTTAATTGCATCGAAAACTGGCTCTACAGGCCAAGATTAATTTTAAACCACAAAAGACGAATTTTGAACAAAATACATGAATCTTAAACCAAAGAATTAAATTTTCAACAAAATACATGAACTTTCAATCAAATAGTACAAGTTTTAACTAAAAAGATTATTTTGTAACAAAAAAATTAATTCTTGACAAAGTAGTTCAAGTGTCAACTAGTTAGTTGAATTTTCAACCAAAAAACATGAATTATCAACCAAAAATCCTCGAATTATCAATTACCTAAATTCTCTGAATTTTCTGAATTCATTCAGGGAATTCCTTCAATTCTTCGTAATTCTTTGCAATATTTTTAAGTCCATGGAATTCATGAAATTCTCTAAATTCAAGGAATTCCTAAAATTCTGGGAAATTTCCAAATTAGGCAATTACACGAATTCGAGGAATTTAGATAATTTATCAAACTTTAAAATAATGCAAGGATTTCAGGGAATTTAGGCGAATAAAAGGAATACAGGGAATATAGAGGAACTCAAAAAATTTAAATATGAATTCAAAGTAATTTAGTATTTTAGCAGTTTATATAGAATTCTCTGAATTTCCTGAATTCATTCAGTGAATTTCCTCAATTTCTCTGAATTCTTTGCAATACTTTGAACTCTCTGGAATTAAGGAAATTCTCAAAATTCAAGGAATTCCTATAATTCTGGAAAATGTCTAAATTTAGGAAATTGAGGGAATTATGCGATTTCGAGGAATTTAGATAATTTATCGAACTTTAAAATAATGCAAGGATTTTCGGGGATTTAGGCGAATAAAAGGAATACAGGGAATTTAGAGGAATTCAAAAACATTAAATATGAATTCAAAGTAATTTAGTATTTTAGCAGTTTATTTAGAATTCTCTGAATTTCTTGATTTCTGAATTCCTTCAATTTTTCTGAATTCCTCTCAGTTTTTCACATTATTTTAAATTTTTCTTAAATATTTAGTATTCTGTTGAAAAATATATAATTTTAAAAGTACTGAAAATACTTTTTTTCTAGTTCAATTCGAAACTCAGCTTTGGGAAAAGGATTAAAGCTCTTTGGGTTTTTAAACTCTATCTTTCTGATTGTAAGTAATACTCGTATATTTTGTAACTTTTTTTTATCCATTAGCTGTACGACTCATTATACATTTAATTATTCTTAATTGATATTGAAAAAATATAGGTACTAAACCAATACATTTTTTTTTCGATGAAAATCTAAAATAAGGTAAATAACGTAAGGAACGTCCTGTGGACAATTGACTAGATCGGAAATACAGATTGGCTCGCTGCATTTTATACAATATAATTTATATAATAGACGACGTAGAAATTAAATAGAAATCGAAAATCTGAAAATATTCGATTTTTCTGTCTTCGCAGCTTCTAGTTAAAAGTCCGCTAATCACCTCGAAGATTCTCTTCTTTCTTATTTCGTTGAAAAAAGGCACCAACTATTGAACATTGGCAGGTTTTTATCGATATAACGATTTATACATAATATTTATATTCATATCAAACAGTTGTCTTACAAAATAGTACAAGAAAAACCATCTTAACTTACAAGAGTTACGCTTGGTAAAATTACCAAATTGTTAGCACTGACGAGATTTAAGTGGGAGTATTATTAAAGTTTTTTTTACAACTTTTTTAGTTTTTGTTCCTAAGGTTCTCATTTTAGGGATTCTGATCCGGCAAGCTCTGGCAAGTCCGAGGCTCGAATCCCGGCGGAGTTGAGAGGCCGTCCTTTTTTTTAAAGAAACTTTTATTACAATTTTTTAGTCTTACTGTTTATCGATATTCAAACGCAGAATATTTTCCCACTTAATCTTTTTAATCACAGCATGACGGAGCTTTGTTTCAGTTTAGAAAAATATAAATCGGGGTGTCTACCCGACGAATTATTTTCAATAAAATTGAAGTAAAATTTAAAATTTAAAGTAAAATTATTTTCTACAAAAAGCAATACAATTTTTAAAGATTTAAAGAGATTTCTAAAAATTTGAAATATATCTGATTTGAAACAAGGAATTTTGGAAAAGAATTATAATTCTGAATTTGGACAGGGATTTTTTTAATTTCTCTTCTAAATCAGAATTAAAATTCTTTTTCACAAAAAGCAATCATATTTTTAAAGATCTCAAGAGATTTCTGAACATTTTAAAAGATTTCAAAGATTTTTCATTTGGAACAGGGAATTTCGGAAAATAATTATCATTCCCTATTTGAATAGGGATTTTTTTATTCCTTCCTTCTAAATCAGAATTAAAATTATTTTTCACAAGAAGCAATAGGATTTTTAAAAATTTCAAGAGATTTCTAAAACTTTCAAAATATTTCGAAGATTTCTGATTTGAAACAGAAATTTTTGGAACAGAATGATAATTCTGATTTGGAGCAGTGATTTTTTTTTAATTCTCTTATTCTAAATAAGAATTGAAATTATTTTTCATAAAAAGCAATACGACTTTTAAAGATTTCAAGAGATTTGTAAATATTTGAAAAGATTTATAATTTGGAACAGGAAATTTTGGAAAAGGATCATAATTCTAAATTTTAAATGGGATTTTTTTAATTCCCTTATTCTGAATTTGAATTAAAATTATTTTTCACAAAAAGCGATCAGATTTTAAAAAATTTCAAAAAACTTCTAAACATTTTAAAAGATTTAAAAGATTTCTGATTTAGAACAGGGAATTTTGGAAAATAATTTATAATTTTAATTTTGAACTGAGATTTTTTTTTAATCCCCTTATTCTAAATCTGAATTTAAATTATTTTTCACAAAAAGCAATAAGAGTTTTAAAGATTTCAAGAGATTTCTAAACATTTCAAAAGATTTAAAAAATTCATGATTTGAAACAGGGAATTGTGGAACAGAATGATAACTCTGATTTGGAGCAGTGATTTTTTTTAATTTCCTTATTCTAAATAAGAATTAAAATTATTTTTCACAAAAAGCAATAAGATTTAAAAAGATTTCAAGATATTTGTAAAAATTTTTAAAGATTTCTAATTTGGAACAGGAAATTTTGGAAAAGAGTGATAATTCTAAATTGTAAATGGGATTTTTTTAATCCCCTTATTGTGAATCTGAATTAAAATTATTTTTCATAAAAAGCAATCAGATTTTTGAAGATTTGAATTGATTTCTAGACATTTTAAAATGTCTCAAAGATTTCTCATTTCGAACAGAGAATTTCGGAAAAGAATTGTCATTCCTTATTTGAACAGGATTTTTTTATTCCTTTCTTATAAATCAGAATTAAAATTATTTTCCACAAAAACCAATAAGATTTTTAAAGATTTCAAGAGATTTCTAAAAATTTCAAAAGATTATTGATTTGAAACAGGGAATTTTGGAACAGAATGATAATTCTGATTTGGAACAGTGATTTTTTTTTAATTCCCTTGTGCTAAATGAGAATTTAAATTATTTTTTAGAAAAAGCAATAAGATTTTTAATTATTCCAAAAGATTTGTAGCAATTTTTAATGATTTAAAAGATTTGTCACTTGAAACAGGGAATTTTGTAAAAGAATTATACAGGTAATTGTGAATTTGAACAGGACTTGAAAAAGAAAATTTCTTCTAAATCAGAATTAAAATTCTTTCAAAAATTTCCTAAATTTCCTAAAATTTCCTGTCCTGAAAAAAAATAAATAAATAAAATTCTTGACGGAAACACCTTGTCCTAAACTCAAAAGTATAATTCTTTTTCAAAATTTCTTGTTTCAAATAAAAATTATAATTCTTCACGGGAATTCCCAGTGCTAAACTCAAAATTGTCTTTTATACGGTGAAAAATTCCCGATTTCCCAGTCAAGTAGACACCCTGTGAACTGATAAAATAAAAATAATTTTTCGAAATGGAAAAATGTTCTCTGCCTCGTCATGGAAATAGCGATGTACGTAATAAATCAGTCGAAGGTACATAATCAAAATTTATAAGTACTTGTTAGTTCACAATTATCAGTGGTTTGCTTTGGCCTTCATCTTCACCAAATTCCACTTTTCTTTCGATCGTAGAACCAGCTTGAAATCTTCAAACTGAATTTTCAATTTTATTTATTTTTGAGCTTTCGTCTTTGTAAAAGTGACTAATAAAAATGAGAAAAGCCTCTTTCTTAAAATTGGTATTATCAAAATAAAATATAAAAAAGATCTTTCGAGCTGGTTCTGGTTCATATCACTGTATAAAATTATCATTTCTACAAAAAATTCTCTGTCTATTGCCTTGCAGATTTGAGAAATCAAGAGCAGAGGCAGTCAGGTTTTGATTTATTCAAAATAAAAGCCTAAATCGGCTTTTATTTTTTGAAGAAGAAAATCTCAGATATTGAGGTCTTCCCAGTCTTCAACCTGTCGTGGCGAAATTTCAATCTGTATCTGATTAAAGGCCCCGAGCAATTCGTGCAACCTTTCTGTTAAAGGATTATTTTTTAAGTCGATGAATCCCAAGGATGGAGAGAGTTTTAGCCTTTCCACGTCGACTTCTGAAAAGAAAAATGATCCAGGGTCAATTTTTAATTTACTTTGAATAATTAAAATACACTAATACCACTATTTTCCCAAATTTCTAGTCCAAAGACTAGAGATTTTAAAAATTTCAATGGATTTCAAAGGATTTGAAAGGTTTTAGGTGATTTTATAAGATTCCAAGAAATTTCAAGATTTTAAACATTTACAGAGATTTTAAAAGTGTATCAAAGGATTTTAAAGATTTCAAGGGATTTTAGGATATTTCAAAGAATTTCGTAAAGAACTCTTCTAGGAATTTCCACGGATTTTATGGGATGTCATGGAATTTCAAAGATTAGGTGTATCTGAAAAGATTTTGAGAAATTTCATGAGATTTCAAAGAATTTCCTAGGATTATCGAACATTTCAAGAGATTAAAAATGTTTGAAGGAATTTCAAATGATTTCGTAAGATTTCAACAGATTTAAAAGATTTCAAAGAATTTTACAATTCTAGAAGATTATAAGGAATTTCAATATATTTCAAGAAATTCAAACAAATTTAAGATTTTTTCAGGGATTTCAGAGGATTTCAAAGATTTTATCATTTTTAAAGATATTTCGAAAGATATTAGATTACAAGGTATTTTTCACGGAATTTCACAAAAATTTTAGGGTTTTAACAAGATTTAAGGAATTCAAATTTTTTAAAGGATAAAGTGTATTTTAAAAGATTAAGAGGAAATTCATGAGATTTTAGAGATTTTAAGGAATTTTATAGTATTTGATGGATTCATAGGATTTTAAAATAAATTAGAAAAATTCCATAAGTATATAAGGAATTTCTAGAGATTTCAAGAAATTGGACAGTTTTCTAAGGATTTCAGAGGATTTCAACGAAATGTAAGGATTTTTAATATATTATAAAAAAATATATATTATTAATTATAATATATTATAATTAATTATAAGAGATTTTGTAGCTTT
>JAWWEA010000123.1:55413485-55425984 GCA_035222095.1 Andricus quercuspetiolicola | reverse complement strand
TTATTTACATAAATTTAATAGTCCATTGCAATAAAAAATAAATTGAAATTCAACAAAATTTGTAAAATTGCAGGCAGTTAGAAATTATGGACAGACTTTCCGTTTACAATCCCAGAGTGCATAGTACAATTATGAATACAGGAATACACTTTATTCACATTTAAATCCTCTTATCATTATTTATATGAAACAGTGAAAACAGCGAAAATTATATCATCAAACTTACCTCACACAAGTTGCTTATTTTTGATTTGAATATAACCGCGCTGCGCGACTTCACGTGCGAGGGATATCACAAGTACGCGGCGAAAGCACCAGTGCGCGCTGAATTCATTCATTTCTCGCTAGTAAAATCATCTGCTGAAAGTATAAGAGAAGGGGTCTCTGTAGTCGCGAATTCATTCTTTCTCATTATGGTTCGCTGTTCTGTACCTAGAATGGCAGACTGCTATTTTTGAATGACTCTGTACTTTTCTAATAAAAGAAAGAGAAAAATGTAAAGAAATTAAACTCACGTGATTTTTTAAATTATATTGAAAACAAGCTTCCTGGTTCAAATTACAAAATTTTTTGTGCAATGTTGCCATCATTTATGAATCATTGTTTGCATTGGCCAATTTTTTCACTCAATCTTGGCCCGATCGTTGTCAAAGAATGGCATGTCAAGTTTCCGCAAGGCGCGAGTAACCATTAAAGTTGGATAGATCTTCGCAGCCAATAATTACACGTTTTCGAGACACTTGGCAAGTCCCAGCAGTCAGTCTTGGACCAACATTGAATGTCGAGGCTTGGCATTAGCGTTATCGTCCCAAGCTTTGGCCATTGATGGCCTAAGACTGGCAGCCAATCGTTCGACAATTCTAAAACCGTTTGTTTCAAGTATCGGGCCATTCATTCGCCAGTGGTCAACATTGACAATTTCCCACTGTGTTTCAAACAATTAGCTGAATTTTCAACGAAAAACAGACGAATTTAAAAAAAAAACATTTATTAGTTGATTTTTTGGCTGGGAGCGATTAATTTTGAGCCGAAACTGGAGTAGTTAAATGTTCAGTTAAGAAAGTTGTTTAAAAAAAATATGAATTTCAAAAAGAAATAGTTAAATATTCAACCAAATAGTCGAGCTTTTAACCAAACAAGATAAATTATCAACCAATTATCAACGCAGAATGTTTTTTGATTTTTGAAAATATAGAGTTTTAAAGCATTCAATTTACAAGATCTTTCTTTCGACAAAGCCATTTCCCTTTCGGGTAAGCGTGACTCACTCGGTGAGAAAGGGATTAGTGTGGGGATGGGGCTATGGATTTTTCAGATTGATCTAGTATTCCCGTGTTATTTATTTAAATAACGCGTTCGTTTCTCAACACTGCTCCAACCCAGGCTGCTTGGGGCTAATTTATACATTCTAACCATTCATTCTGCGGTTTTTACCTGGGAAAACTGCCACTTACTATATCATGATATGATATTTAATATATCATGCTACCTTATAGTATAGTCGGTATAAATACAGAATTAGGTATTGCCCTCTTAGCATTATTTGATATATTTTTACTTCCGATAATGGGCCCTGCTCTACCAATAACCTTCTTACCCTGGTTTGTACGCTGATTTAATTACTAATATATCTTTCCGTGAGTAGTGAACAGGCTACCAAGGAATATGTACTTATCAACTTGTTCGACTCTCTTATCACTTAGCACAACGTTACAGATTGTTTTCTCTCATTTTCCTTCAAAGACCAGATTTTTTTGTACTATTTGTGGTTATTTTGAGGCCCATGCTCTTCATGCTTGTATTCGGTTTGTTCAACATTCTTTGAAAGTCTTCTATTGACTCTACCATATCAATCTTATCATCTGCGAAAACTAACAAACACACAGAAGACCGCTTTCCTTACTCTCGAACTTTTTTGTGTGATCTGTCTCAAGTTAAATATTTGATCTGAACATGATCTTTCTGGCATACATCCACTTTGAACTTGCCATATCTTCTGTTTAATCTTGGCTATTTCACCTTAGGTGGTTTAATAGCCTGTTTCGATCTTTTTTAAGATTTTAATTTTATGTTTTTTGAGATTCTAGAATTTAATTAATGCACGTTATATTTTTTGAGAATTTAGTGATTAAGGTTGTAAATAAAAAAGCACAGTTAAGGGAAAAAGCACTTTGGCATAAAAAACCCTGAATTTATTGACTACAAAAAAACTGATAATAGATAAAGAAAATGAACGTAAAAAAAAAGGGCTAGACGATGAACGACTCGCACTCGCAATGTCGATCGCGCACTACCGAACGACCGCGTGGTCGAACGAAATGATTTCGCGGCCACAATGCCGGACGCCTTTTCACATTAACATACACAGTTTTGTTCTGTCGCAGTTTTGTATGGAGACACACGTAATCACACACGTATCACACTTGATCGATCGATAATTCCAGTAGGAATTAATCACCACGTAGGCGATGGTATGATGCTCGCAAGTACACGAGTAGGATTCGAGAAAATCCTCGGGACGCGAAAGGAGCTCCGTTCGCTGGCTAGGTGTCGTTGACGACTGTCGAGTCCGCGCTCGTTGGCGGGCCTCGACGAGAGAAAGCGCGCGTGATTGGAGGAGAAAGACGCGTACAGTGCTGCCACTCGGCGCGCTTTTGGCCTGTCTCCCGCGCAATCACACGCACCTACTCACACATGCACACATTGCGCGCGCAGGCGCAAACGATAATTAGATTAAACATTTTAATAAATAAAAATGGATAGTGTTACAACGTAACATACTCCCGGCCAACGCTGCGAGTATAATAGTTATAATAAACGAAGCAGAGTTGTCTACAACTACATTGAACAATTAAATAATGGAATGAACAATCTTATTACAAGTTACTTACAATCTAAAATAAACTTTAATGAAATAACAATTCAACTACTCTACATTAATTCTAATTCACATGAATATTTGGTTTTTACTTGATAGTAGTAGACTATACAAGTGAAGTCAGTTTCCGTTGGAGTGACTGCTCCGTTGATTATCACAGAATGATTAGACTCAGTATTAAGAAGTAAAACTCATGTGGATTAGAATTGGTTAAAATAAAATTAATTTTTTCAAATTGAACAATTGCTAGAACAACTCGATTAAGCCTTATATTTACATTATTGGTAATATACATAAACGTGTTATGTTGCGTTTGTAAACGCCGTTCGCAGTTTTAACGGACGCCACTCTTGCGATGCCGTCGCTTCCGGGAAAGATCTCGACGATCACACCCAATGGCCATCTGGCGCATGCGACGTTGTCCTCGAGGAGGAGTACCACAGAACCAACCTTGAGTTCAGCGGTAGATGATTGCCATTTGTTACGGACCTGGAGCTCGTGTAGATACTCCTTGTGCCATTTTTTCCAAAAGTCCTGTCGGGCCTTGGTGATGAAGTTGTATACAGATAGCCGATTATCAGGAACTGAAAGCAAATTAGGTTCTGGTGAGACAGTGAATGGTCTACCTATGAGAAGATGAGCGGGGGTGATAGCTAGAGGATCATTTGGGTCGGCTGAAAATGTGTATAGAGGACGAGAATTCAAGATAGCTTCAATTTCAATTACTAAGGTATTAAGTTGTTCATACGTAAGTTTCTTGTCCCCTAAAACGCGTTTCAAATGGTGTTTGAAACTCTTCACAGCCGCTTCCCAAAGACCTCCAAAATGAGGAGATAAAGCTGGGTTGAATTCCCAGTCTATCTTTTTGGAAAGAGCATAATTTTCTACTGTTTGTTTGAATTCACGGCTATCGACAAGCTTATAAATTTCAGTAAGCTCTCTATTAGCCCCTACAAAATTGGTTCCGTTGTCGGAAAAGACACGTTCTGGAGTGCCTCGACGATGAATGAACCTACTCAAAGCTGCGAGAAAACCTTCAGTAGAGAGATCGACTGCGATTTCAATATGCACTGCCTTTGAAACCATGCATACGAAAACGCAACCGTAAGTTTTGATGAAAGTTTTGTTACGATCCCTTTTCTCTTTGATGAGGATAGGACCGAAGAAATCAACTCCAGTGTGGCAGAAAGCCGGAGCTTCATTGACACGAACATCCGGCATATCTGCCATTTTTGCATGCGACTCCTGAGGACTATGACGAATGCATGTCACACAACGATGAATTATACCACGGATTTGGTGTTTTCCATTGATAATACAAAATCTCTCACGAAGTGTATAGAAGGTTAACGAAATACCAGCAAGCTTCATACGTTCATGAATTTCACGAATGATAATATCAGTCGAATGATGTTGACTGGGCAATAGAAGAGGATGTTTAGTATCGTACGCCAGATCAGATTTTTTCAGGCGTCCTCCGACACGAAGAAGGCCGTGCTCATCAAGGAAGGGACTGAGTTTGCTCAAAGGTTTGCCTATTTTCTTTAGCAAGGAAACAGGTGTTTCATTGGAGCTAGTTTTTAAGCTAGGTTTCAAAATATCTATCTCCTTTGGAAACCTTTCCTTCTGTACCATTCCGATAATCCTACGCTCCGGAACTATAAGTTCTTTACATAAAAGTGGACGTATCAAAGATATTATTTTCTTTAAACGAACCTTCTCATCCTTGATTTCGGGAAATAATTTTACAGGTTTCTTTTTTGGTTTACGGATTCTCCAACGCAGCATATATGCGACGACTCGAGAAAACCGACTAAAAGAGGAGAAATGAGAGCAGATCGATGAACATGTATCAGTCAAAGCTAAACAAATTCCTTTCTTCAAAGCCAACTTAGCGCCCGTTGGCTCTGACGTAACTGCCGATTTTGGCCAATCAGTTTCAGGACGCGAGAGCCATACAGGTCCTGAAGTCCATAGAAAATTTTTGATAAAATCTGATGGCAGTTGCCCTCGAGAAAGAGCGTCGGCCGGATTATCTTTAGAACGAATATGTCGCCACTGAACTTCATCGCCTAAAGATTGAATTTCTGTTACTTTGTTCGATTCGAAAGTATGCAACAAATTAGGAGCCTTTTTAATCCAAAAGAGTACGATTGTAGAATCTGACCAGAAAATCACTCGACTAATTGGAAATTCAAATTGAGTTTTACTTTCGCCATAAAGTTTTTTGAGCAACGAAGCTGCGCAAAGTTCCAATCGAGGAATTGTAACTCCGCTTAATGGGGCAACTCTCGATTTGCTGCAAACAAGCCTAATAGTGACCATTCCCTGTGAATTGGTACACCGAGCGAAAATGCATGCTCCATAGCCATAGGCACACGCATCACAGAATCCATGAAGTTCTATCTGCACTGAATCCGAGCTTAAGAATTGACGAGGAATCGAAAAATTTTGTAACAAGGGTAGTTGTTCTGACAACAGTTTCCACTTGGTATGAATTTCCTGAGGGAGTGATTCATCCCAAGTGATCTTAGCTTTCCAACAGTCCTGCATCAAAACCTTTGCAAATAAAATGACGGGTCCGATGAGACCAAGAGGATCAAATATTTTCGAAATTTCGGACAAAAGCTTTCGCTTGGAAGAAGTAGTTTGAGCATTGACCGAATTTACGATGTAACTAAGAAGATCAGATTGCGAATTCCAAATGATTCCTAATGTTTTCAATATGGGATTTTCTCTGATTATGCAATCTAAGTCGAGAATTTTCTTATCTATGTTTTTCAAAGCAGATTTGTGATTAGAAGCCCATTGCCTAATAGTGAAACCGCCACGACCAAGCAACTCTATCATTTCGTCGCGAATCTGCAACACTTCTTCGAGTGAATTCGCTCCGGAGATAAAATCGTCCACGTAGAAATCACGACGAAGAAGTCTGCAAGCTCTTGGAAAGTTTTTCGCTTCGTCCTGAGCAAGCTGCTGAAGAGTGCGAATGGCGAGGAAAGGAGCACAAGCCGTCCCGAAAGTGACGGTATTTAACTGCCAAGTTACAATTTTATCTCCATCATACCAGAGAATTTTCTGAAACTTTCGATCGTCAGGGTGAACTAATACCTGCCTGTACATTTTTTCAATATCAGCAGTGATGACATAAGGATGAGTTCTAAATCCTAAAGCTTGTTTGAAGATGGAATTTTGAATAGTAGGGCCGACCATCACAATGTCATTAAAGGAAAGACCAGTGGTTGATTTGGCTGAACCGTCAAATACAACTCTGGTTTTAGTCGTATCGCTAGATTCTTTGATAACGGCATGGTGTGGAAGATAATACCCATCATCAGCGTCATCATCACATCGAGACATATGGCCTAGAGAGATATATTCTTCCATCACCTTTGTGTAATCAGCTCGAAATGATGGATTAGCTTTGAATTTTCTTTCAAGAGCATGAAAGCGCTTGAGAGCTTGCACCCTTGATGAACCTAATTCGAATTTGTTGCTTCGAAATGGAAGACGAACGATATATCTACCAGAAACGTCACGTTCGGTGTGATCTACGTAGTGTTTTTCACACGCTATGTCGTCACGGGATTTCGAAGGTTCATGATCCAAGCCTTCCATTACCCAGAATTGTTCAAGAAGTTTATCCAATTTGACAAGATTACAAGAAGATTTTGAAGACGGTAAAAGAACATCTGAGCCACCTGCTACAACCCAACCTAATGTAGTTTTTTGCAACACAATTTGAGATTCATTATGTTCAAGTTTGATTTGACCTATAGACAAAATAGATAAAGTTGTACCGGCCGCCAGTAAAACGTCGACGGGCTTGGGCACGTGGAATTGAGGATCAGCTAATTTGATATTTTTTGGAATGTCGAATGACTCACGAGGAAACGTTTCATTGGGCACGGTGTCAGCAATGCTTAGTACGATTAAGAAATTTAATTTACGTTGATAATTGTTGTAAACTGAAGAAAATGTAGCTTCAATAAATTGATTAGAAATAGTGCACATACCGTCAACTGATCCAATATTGACTGAACAAGATTGTTTAGTTAAGTTTAATGATTTAGCAAATTTTTCTGTAATTAAATTTACTGTAGAACAAGAGTCTAAAAGAGCACGTGCCATGAAAAAATTTCCTTGATTATTTTGAAATTTGACAACAGCTGTTGTCATCAATTGAGAATCCGACGGAAAGACAACTGAAGCGTATGAATGACGTGCTAGTCATTTAGAAGAGGTTGAAGGATCTTTGTTCGACTCGGATTGAGTCTTAGATGAATTTTTATTCTGCCTTGATTTTTTGTTGTGGCTATTAGCATGAAGAGATGTGTGGTGTTCTCCACCACACTCGTTGCTTGTATCCTTATCCTTGGCCTTGCAACGATTAGAACTATTGCAAGGAGATGGATGAGAATTCAAGCAATTGCGACAGATTCCATTGGTTTTGACAAAATTCCAACGTTCATTGAGTTGAAGATTTTGAAAGGAAGGACATTTATAGAGAGGATGATCTTCTTTGCATTTGCGACAAAACTTAGAAGAGTTTGATGAATTCGTGATGAGAGAACGTGCATTGAATTTCGTTACCTTATTTGGAACTGAAGAATTGACTGTCTCTCCTGCTCGCTTTCTTGATTTGTTGCTAGATTTTTGCATAAAGCGAAGTTTGAAAACAGTGTTTTGAATGAAGCTATAAAATTCAGCTAACGTAGGGAGTTTATCACCATCTAATTTGTCGTGCCACCTATACAACACACTTTCAGGCAAACATCTTTCGAGAATCCTAATAACAATTTCTTCGCTAAGAGTGATTCCTCTTTCAGACAACATACTGAGATGTTGTTGAACCTTATCAACGAGCATAGATAGATCATCAGCAACCACCTTTCCAATAATAGGAAGATCCAATATCGCATCGATGTGTTCGAAAACTATCATACGTTTTTGATCGTATGCATCGCATAATGCTTTGAAAGCCTTGGGATAGTTTTCTTCACTCGCAGGATATTGTTTTATTTTACCTTCAGCCTTTCCATCTCTGAGAGCGGTTTGAAGATGAGTGTGTTTAGTATAATTACTAATATCTGTACGATTATGTACAATAGAAGTGAAGCTAGCCTTCCATGCGACCCATTCGGTGTGATCACCGTTAAAGCGAGGGATGTGTATTTCAGGAAGTCTAGGCAGGTCTTGACGCTCGGTAAGCGTAAAGCTACTGGAGTTCAAGGTTGAACTTGCGTGAGGAGAAGATAATATAACTTCGGTTTTTTGAAGCTTTGTGACAGCAGTAGCTACGTTAAAATAGCGTGTCTGAATGCCATCGAAAGCATCAAGACGAGGATGGTCAAATTTTAAAGAACTGAGTTCGTCATTGTATTTCACATACGATGTATACAATGTTGTGAGACTATCTAAACGCAATTTTGCATTTATGGGATCAACAGAAGAAGCCTTTAAAAATTGATCTAATTTTTCGATTTGTTCTTCTAGTGACTTTCCCTTCCTTTCAATGTACGCAACGCGTGTTTTCTGTTCTGCAGTTAACTCCATTTTTAAAGTGAAAATTAAACCAAACAGAGAGAAAAAGGGAAAATACTAGAAAACAATGTTTGACCACAATAAAACCAAAAAATGGAAATATTTGAAATATTTCCGATCGAAGAAATAAATTTTACCAACTAGTTAAAAAAGAATAAAAGAATTCGTAATGCTATTCTAATTTAGAACGAAACAAAAAATAAAGTTAAACTCTTAAGATTTCAAATTCACGAAAATTCTACCCTGAAAGAATTCTCCGAATTTTAGATAAAAGCGTCCGTATTATTTCGACGTAATACGAGTACGCGTCGTCACAGCGCGCGAGCAGAAATGCCACGGCGAAAAGCGACGGAAAGTAAGATTCAACGGCCCCCGATGCGGCCGATGCCGATCACGTGTTGATAACGTGCGATGGTCGCAAACGTTCTCGGAAGCGCTGTACGTTAGACAGCGACCGAGTAATGAATAAATAAATATACACACAAATAATAATTACGTAATGAAGAGATTCTGAAAAATTAAATGTTTGCTGAAAGCAATTTTGATAGATAAGCGAGAGAAAAGGTGAAGAGAGGATTGACTAGTTTTCAGCGAAACTTATCTTTCTCAGCACTCCTGTCCCGCGATGCAGTTGAAACGCCCAAGTCGTTTGACTCGTAGCACGCCTCGTTGACCCAGCTCGGGAGCAGCAGCGGGAACACGAAGATGTCGTTGTATGATGCAATCGGCGAAAGATTCGCCGGAGCTGTTGACGCCGCTGCGCTCGCTCGCCTCTGCTCTGGAATGCGGCGCGCCGTTGATGCTGAAAGCGCGCGCGAATCGCCTGTCGGATGTCGCGCGATTGTCTTTGTTCGTGCACGTCGAAACTTGCATGCGCGAGACGTCGTTTGTTTGCGAGGTGCGAAATTCACGACCTCACAGGAGGCACCATGTTTAATCTTGGCTATTTCACCTTAGGTGGTTTAATAGCCTGTTTCGATGTTTTTCAAGATTTTAATTTTATGTTTTTTGAGATTCTAGAATTTAATTAATGCACGTTATATTTTTTGAGAATTTAGTGATTAAGGTTGTAAATAAAAAAGCACAGTTAAGGGAAAAAGCACTTTGGCATAAAAAACCCTGAATTTATTGACTACAAAAAAACTGATAATAGATAAAGAAAATGAACGTAAAAAAAAAGGGCTAGACGATGAACGACTCGCACTCGCAATGTCGATCGCGCACTACCGAACGACCGCGTGGTCGAACGAAATGATTTCGCGGCCACAATGCCGGACGCCTTTTCACATTAACATACACAGTTTTGTTCTGTCGCAGTTTTGTATGGAGACACACGTAATCACACACGTATCACACTTGATCGATCGATAATTCCAGTAGGAATTAATCACCACGTAGGCGATGGTATGATGCTCGCAAGTACACGAGTAGGATTCGAGAAAATCCTCGGGACGCGAAAGGAGCTCCGTTCGCTGGCTAGGTGTCGTTGACGACTGTCGAGTCCGCGCTCGTTGGCGGGCCTCGACGAGAGAAAGCGCGCGTGATTGGAGGAGAAAGACGCGTACAGTGCTGCCACTCGGCGCGCTTTTGGCCTGTCTCCCGCGCAATCACACGCACCTACTCACACATGCACACATTGCGCGCGCAGGCGCAAACGATAATTAGATTAAACATTTTAATAAATAAAAATGGATAGTGTTACAACGTAACATCTTCTCTTCTGTTATTTTCATTACCCTGCGAGTAAGTATTTTTCAATATATTTTTCTTACGATACGTAATAAGCTCATACCCCTGTATTAGTGGGGGCGACAAAACATCGTGACCTAATTTACATGTGCAGGTAACCTCAAAGAAAACTGACTAACTATTCCTAATCCTTGACCCATCCATCTTTCTTTCCATTCATTCCCATAATATAGATTCTCTCTCATTCTTATTCCATAATTAAGTCATTTAGAGATATTGCCGGCCGTGAATATTTTATACCGATTTTATTAGGTCTGGGGGATCAGCCGGGTGTCTATGACCGACAGGCGGCAGTAGTCCGACCTCCAGATTATAATTCAGGTTTGCGCATTGCTTAGATTATGAGACAGTTGATTTTTATTATTAGCCTGAATTTGAATGTTCATGGATAGAGGTATCGAGATAGATCACAGAAAAGATTTTATAGTTTCTATTAATCTGAGTAGGAAATCGCGACGTTTGAACTGATTGAAGTAAAATAATAATAAAAAAGAGGGAAAAGGGATCTAAAAAAATTATTATGTAGATTATGGTCTGTTATTTATCAGATTCTACATCAAGCCAAATATATTGCTGTGTTCTGATTTTTGGCTTTTCCCATAGGACAATAATCATGTACAATTTATATTTAAATAAAATTAAAAGAAGGATGTTCTATACCTTGAATTATTGGGTACTTAACTTCTTACTTATCAAGCAACGAACTTTGAGTTCGTGGTGAGTCTAGACCTTCTTACCACACTATGCTTGGATGTGAAATAATCAAAGAAATAAATAAACAACAACAATTTTCAGGTTAAACTCAATCAAAAAATTTCAAAATTTCTAATCGTAAATGTTCGAGTGCAATACGGTACCCGCCGCTAAACAAATGAAAAAAAATCTTGAAGCAGCAACTAACTGCACATCCTAAAACTATTCAGAAGGTTCAACTAACTGATACCTGAAAGGCTGAAACAAAAATAGCTTGAAACAAATAGAAGTCCGATGAGCTACACAAAAATGGTCTAAAACTGACTAATCTCAGTACAAAGAACCAACGAATTGAAGGCGCTTCAGAATGACGTCCGCCAAGGCCTGGATGAGAGGGTGGTCTGAACCCAATGTCAATCTGTCTTCCGGTTACCAGGTCTCCCAGGTCACGCTTCCTTTTCACGTTGCCATCTTCCAGCGCTCACGGCTCAATTCCGATCATTACCGTTAGCCCTGAGGCAGGAGAGAATTCGAAAGGTACCCTATTTTCTGTTTCTGAGCTGATTACTACGGCGGGGTCCTTCCTCATCCTCCTTTGCCTCTTTGGCTACGGGTGGGTCGCAATCCTGAGTATGGCTCTTTTGGAGCTTTCGGAGCCTACCTGAACCATGGTATCGAATATCTCGTCCACGGCGATTTTAACACTTCGACTGACGATTAGATGCTATATCCGAATGATGAGCGACTAGGTCTCTAAGGGCTGGTAATCGCTTAATTCTATCTTCACATTCCTCTACTGATAATGGGACTCTATCAAGGACCCCCTCGTCCTTTCGCTTCAGCGTTTCTGTCACTCTAGGCTCTCTTCCAAAACTCAAGAGCGCTGGCGACACCCGAGTGGAACTATGTACGGACGCATTGTACGCAAATCAGAAAAAGGGCAAGATGTTTATCCCGATTACGATGGTCACCTTGTACAGAAGATGATATCATGGTTTTAAGCACACGACTTACCCTCTTAACCGGATTGGCTTGATCGTGATAAGGGAGGGGGGGTGATCTACTGTCTAAGACCTAATTCCGATGCGGCCTTAGAAATCAACTCGTTCACAAAATCTGTGCCATTATCCGTGAACAGTACTTCAGGAGTTCCCAGTCTAAAGATAAGGGATTCTTCGAACGATTTTTGGACATTTGTAGCATTTGCCTTCCGAATGGGCATAACCTTAATCCATTTAGTAAACATATTTTGGAAAACCGGGACATAATGTTAACTAGAGCGGATTAATGGGATCGGACCCATCATGTCCGCTGCTACCACCGACCAAGGATGCTCTATCACTCGTTTACCCATCAGGCCCAATGAACCTGCTCGGTCCTCCTTTATCTTCTGACAAGTTTGACATGTTCGGACCTACTTTGCAACGTCGTTGAGCATTCCAGGCCAATAGAGAAGCAGAGAAAGACAGTTGAAAGTTTTATCCACACCTAAGTGGCCTGACGTCGTAGTATCGTTAGCTTCACTCATTGTCGGAGTGGTGACAATACAGATGGTCGCCCTCCGATTTACAATCCGGAAATTGGTATGGCGTTTCTTGGACCAATGTCGTTCTGCGGATATACCAAAGATCATGA
>JAWWEA010000123.1:54215057-54225789 GCA_035222095.1 Andricus quercuspetiolicola | reverse complement strand
TGTTTGATTGAAATACAAACTATTATATTTTTTTATGAGAATTCATTTCTTTTAGTGGAAAATTCAACAAATTGGTTGAAAGATGAACTACTTTGTTAAAAATTCATTTTTGTGGTTGACGATTTATTATTTTAGTTCAAAATATTCATGTATTTTGTTAAAAATTCGTCTTCTTGGGCAGAAAAGTAATCTTCTTGGTTGAAATTTCGATTCTTTTAAACAGGTATTTTTAGGCTAAAAAGCACATTTTTTAAAGAAAACATTTGACTTTTGAACCCGCTGAGATGCAGTTTCACAAAAAAATTCATCTTTGACCAAGAAAGATGAATTTTCAATACAAAACGACGAATTTTTACCAAAACAGTTGAATTTTTTACCAAAAAAGATGAGATTTTAAAAAAATAGTTAAATTTTCAACCAAGCAGTAGAATTTTTAACCAAAAGAGATAAATTCTGAACCAAAAATATACGATTGATAGGGGTCAGTATGATAAAGGGATTAGTGTGATAAAGACAAAATTTAGAATGAAAAACAAATTAGTTATTAACCTTTTTATTACAACATGAATATTATATCTCTTATTATTTATGAAAAAAATTGATCTTCATTGATTATTGCTTTAATTAATTATTTTTTAAAGAGACTAAGATTCGATTAAAAAACTCCAGTTTGTAATCATGTCATCTTGTCTTTTGATTTGAATTTTTCCTACATAAAACATCTTTTGTGAAATTTCTGTCTAGGAATAAAGGAAAATGTTACATTTTCCTTGAATATATTTATATTTTCAAAAATATTACATTGTTATTATTTCTAATGATAAATTATCACACTCACCCCTATCGACCATAAATCTTTTAGGAAATATTTTAAATTGGTACCATCAAAAACAATCTCCCTCAAAGCGTCTTGCGTTCTAATGCCTTGAATTTCTATTTATGATTCTTAAAAATGAATCGAAGCCTTGTGAAAAGATTTGGGAAAATGAGAAAAGTGGTTTAAAATTCTCGATTTTAGGTGCTTTAGGAGTTTGTTCAAATTTAAGGGAGAATAAAGGGGGAAAGGGAAAAAATGATTAAGGAAAAAAGTATTGGATAGAAAAAGGGACGGACTGTGATCCCTGCAATTTCAACATTTCGAAACACCTTCCTTATTTTTCAGTCTTCTCTGCTAAGCTGCGAGTAAAATGCGCTGATTCCAGCACAGAAAGTGAAAGCAGTCCCCATCGAAAGAGTCGTCGACACCGCGACCCGGACCTCTACTACGAGGAGCGTTGGATTGAGCGAAGAACTCGTCGCAGAAAAGGAAGCCTCAGAAGACTAGCTCGCCAGGATAGTCGAAGTTTCAGCGAAGAGGAGCTTCGACTTTCCAAAAGTCACGCAAAAAAGGATCAGCAGAGAAGAGCACTCAGTGAATCCGCCAGGTACAACGATGAGGAGAGTGAAGACGAGGAGGAAGCATTGTCCAGGAAGAAAAAGGGCAGAAGACATTCAAAAAGAAGCAAACATGAATACAGTGAATCCTGGACCGAATCCGAAATTTCGGATGACGATGTTCTCAAATCTAGTAGAAAAAGCAAAGCGGATCTTTCCAGTCGATCTGCAAAAAAAGAAAATCATGGAAGTGATCAGGAAAATGCTCCTAGCCTCAGTGATGATAGTCTCGAAGTTGTGATAGTGAAGCAGTCAATGGAGAAGAAATCAGAGAAGGTTGTTTCCGGTAAGAGATCAAAGACACCAAAGGAAAGTTTTGAAGACACGAAGGTGATCAAATCTTCTAGAAAAAGTTCCAGAACGCCGAAAACGAAATCGAAGGAGCAGCCTGAGATAAGGAAGAAGAAATCTGTTGAGATTGATGAAGCGAGTGTTAGGGAGACCAAAAATTCTCTTGAGAAGGCAAAATTACAGGAAAAGAAGGATGTTGATGATAGTACGAGTCAACATACAGTTGAAAGAGTGACTGTCACCGCGATGGTTCATAAAGATCAGGCTCCGGATACTCCGAAGGTGAAAGAAGATGTAGAAGAAAAGAGCAAAACTGATCGGATTTTGGAAGAGGCTGATGAGATGCAAAAGGAGTTGGTAAAAATGGCAACGGATATGAAAAAAGTTGATTCAGAAAAAAAAGATACGGAAAAGAAAGACCATTTAGAGAAAGAAAATAACTTACAAGAGGAAGCTAACGATAAAGATGAAGGAAAAGACATTTCTGAAAAAGGATCTGAGGAAGTAAGTTATTCCGAAACTGATTCTAAAACATCTCCTGAATCTCAAGATTCAAAAGATGACAAGAACAGCAATCTTGAAAATACAACTAAAGAAGAATCTTCAGAAAAGAAGGATCACGAATCGAAAGATGAAGTCCATCTCAACGCTGAAGATTCTGAAAGAAAAGGGACAATTAAAGAATCCAATAAAGAAGAAAGTACTTTGAAAAAGGAATCTAGTATAGAAGATGAAGCAATCACGAAATCTGAGACTGAGAGACGATCTTCTCAAAAATCAATAAAGAAATCTGACCGAGATGAATCAGAAGGAAAAAAGGAAAAGAAGAAAAATGCTAGGAAGGATAAATCAGAATCAAGAAAAGATGCTAGAAAAAGTCTTGATGCAGGAAAAGAAACTCCTGATTATTCTTCACAGTCTCCAACCAAAGGAGAGAGAAGTTCCTCTAAGGAAAATGTACAATCTTCAACAGAAAGATCTTCAAAAGACCAACCGGATGTTGATTCTGCGAGAGGGAAATCAGAGGATGCTTCTTCTTATCCAGAATCACCAGATTCTACAAAAGAGCCCGAAAACCCGGAAATAAAAAGTGAGAATTTTTAAAAATAAATTAAATCGTTTGAATTAAATTACCACTAATTGTAATTGTAATTTTTACAATCTAGATAAAGCTATAATAATACGTTTAATATTTTGCAGGCGTGGAGTCAGAAAAGGGCAAGTCAAAAAAGGATCATGATAATCGAGTTACTATCGGGGCTTCGGAGAGCTTTCGATTCATAGACGAAAGTTCTTCGAGTTCCCCAAAGTCTTCCAAATTGGCAGAGCGATCACGGCCCTCGACTGCTAAATCTAAAAAGTCTCCTTTGAAATCTGGCGTCAAGAAGACTACATTTTTTGATGAGACTTCTGAAGATCGAAATTCTGAGGATCAAAGCGCGATTGTAGCTGTTTTTGAAAATCCAGAGTGGGAAGATGAGGAAATTGATAAGGAGATTAGAAAAGCCATTGGGGAGGATGGACAACAGGATACTGAGTTGGATGATGATGACGGGGTTGGAATTATGAGGGTTTTGCCTAGCACTAGTGAAGAAGAAACTCCGAGAAATTTGGGATTGGTGATTCCCAAGAGACCTGATACTGATTCTCTTCATCAGGTGAGAAATAAATTCATTTTCAAAAATAATCAATTCTGAAGAGTTTAATCAATTCTTGATTGATTGTTATTATTTTGGAATTGAGACTTTAGAAGTTAGAGATTTTAGAACCTCAAGAGAAATTATTCCTGCTAGATAAATGGTTGACACATTTCTCTGATGTGACTGCAAATTCATTAACCTTTATTCAGGTTAATGAGATGCTAAAATGCAAGTCATGCATGTAAACAATCCTTGACTGAAATCTGAATTAGAAATCCTTAATTCCTTAATCTGGTTACATCTGCAATATATATCAAGTCGAAATATATTGCATTTTCAACAAAACTCTGTAGTTTTTAACCAAAAAGATGAATTTTAACAAAAGAGTTAAGTTTTCGAACAAAAAAGTCGAATGTTTTAGAATACCTTTTTATTTTCAAACGAGCAAGATGAATTTTCAACCAAATAGTTGAAATTTTAACAAAAAGTTTGAATTTTTAAGCAAAAAGTTGAATTTTCAACCTACGAAGATGATTCTTCAACCACGTGGTCAAATTTTCAATCAAAAAAGATTAAACTTCAACCAAATACAGTTGCTTTTGCAATCAAATACTTAAATTTGCAAATAAAAAAGATGAACTTTCTACCAAAATAAAAGCTGAATCTTAAACCAAATAGTTAAATTTTCAAAGAAAAAAGAATAATTTTCAAACAAACAGTCGCATTTACAGACAAATAGTTGAACTTTCAAGAAAAATAGATGCATAGTTAATAAAAAATATGAATCATCAACCTATAAAGATTAATGATTAAACCAAAAAGACTAATTTTCAACAAAAAGTTAGAAATTCCACTAAGATTTTTCTGTCAAGAAACAAAAAAAATCAAGCAAATTGTTGAAGTTTCCAGCCAAAAAGACGAATTTTCTACATAAAAGTTGAATTTACAACCATTTTTTTCAACATTTTCAAAAGTTCATTTTTATCCAAACAGCTGCATTTACAACCAAATAGTTGAATTTTCACGAAAAAGGGATGAATATTTGACAAAAAAGTTGAATCATTTACCTATAAAGATGAATGATTAAACCAAAAAGACTAGCTTTCTACAAAAAAGTTAGAAATTCCACTAAGAAAGATTTTTCAGTTAAGAAGGAAAAAAAATAAAGCAAATTGTTGAACTTTTCAGCCAAAATGTTGAATTTTCAACATAAAAGTCGAATTTTCAACAAAAAAGTCGAATTTTCAACAAAAAGTTCATTTTTATCCAAACAGTTGTATCTACAACCAATTAGTTGAATTTTCACGAAAAAGAGATGAATATTTAACAAAAAAGTTGAATCATTTACCTATAGAGATGAATGATTAAACCGAAAAGACTAATTTTCAACCAAAAAGTTAAAAATTCCACTAAGAAAGATTTTTCTGTCAAGAAACAAAAAAAAATCAAGCAAGTTGTTGAACTTTTCAGCCAAAAAGAAAAGAATTTTCTATATGAAAGTTGAATTTTCAACCTGAAGATATAAATTTTCATTAAAAAGTTCATCTTCGTCCAAACAATTCCATTTACAACCAAATATCCGAAATTTCAGGCAACAGAGACAAATTTTGTTAAGAAAAGTTAAATATTTAACCAAATAGTTGAATTTTCTACCGAGAAAAATTTTTCATTCAAGAGAGGAAAAAAATTCAACTAGATTGTTTGATTTTCAACACAAAAAGACGAATTTTTTTACAAAACAGTCGAATGTTCAACCTGAAAATATGAGTTTTCAACAAAAATGTTTATTCTTAACCAAACTGTTAAATTTGTAACAAAATAGTTCAATTTTAAACCAACACCGATCAATTTTTAACTAAAAGAGACGAATTTTCAACCAAATAGTTGAATCTTCAACTAAAACAGATCAGTTCTCAACCAAAAATGGAATAGTTTAATTTTAAGTAAAAAAAATCAAATTTCAACTCAAGAAAAACGAATTACCAACAAAATAGTTAAATTTTCAACCAAAGGGATGTATCTTCGACTAAAAAAATGATTGATTAACAAAGAAGTTCAGCTTTTAACATAAATATGAATTCTCAAAGAAAAATGTAATAGTTGATCAACCAAAAAATATCAGACTTTAAATCAATATTAACTCAACCAAAACAGATTAGTTTTTAACCAAACAGATGCATTTTTAACGGAAAGAAATGAATTTTCAAACCAAGAAGACAAATTTGCAACTGAGAAAGAATTTTCATTCAAGAAAGAATATAAGTTTTAACTAAATTGTGGAATTTACAAGTCGAAAAAGCGCACGTTGAATTTTCAACAAAACAATTAATTTTTCAACCAAAAGAGATGAATTCGGTACCAAAAATAGAATAGTAGACTTTTTAATTACAGGGAATTAACTTTCAACGAAAAAAGATGACTTTTCTACCAAAAGATGAATTTTCAATCCAAAAGGACCGATTTTCTATCCAAAAAGATGAATGTTTAACGAAACTGTTGAATTTTCAACCAAAAAAGATGACTTCTGAACAAAATAGTTGACTTTTCAACAAACTAATTAAATTTTCAAATAAATACTAGAAATTTTAACCAAAAATATTTGGATTTCCTTATTGGAATCTATTAATTCAGTTAGCATTTAAGCAAAAAAGAAATTAGAAAAAGCTATATTACCAAGCATCAGGAACAAAAGCAATGGTCCTTACCCCTTTGGTTTCATTTAGGTTTAATAATTATTGTAAGACAAATGGTATTCTTTTGTTTTCTTTCTTAATTGAAAAATAATTTTTGGTTAAAAACTCAACTATTTTGTTGAAAATTTGTCTTTTTGGATGAATTCAACTATTTTTTATTTAAAATTAAAATATTTATTGTTTTATCATTGTTACTATTTCTAGGGTTGAGGCCGTAAGAGCTCCTGGCGCTTGGGTGATCCCGCTGCGTCCCCTTTGTGAGCCTAAGTGTGACCCCAAAGCCCTCTCCATACGGAGAGGACCGCAGCGACGCTGTTGACCTATATTTCTGACTCACTGATGCAATTTTTGCCAGTGAGTGTTAGACGTTTCCCCGCAATCGCTGGTCAGTGACAAATGATATGAATAGCTGTCTCGTGTGTCCATGTAAAACAGCCATACAATTTTTAAATTGAAAATAGTCGCACAAGTCACCTTAAAAAACTTCCATGTTATGTTCCCAAACCATCAATAATATTGGACAGCACCTAAAATTCACCTCTATCAGTTTTAACGAAACAATTCAGAAATGCCGTCATGTAAAGCAGCTGTAAAATTTTTAAATGAGAAATAGTCACAAGGGCCACCTTTAGAAAACTCCAGATTATGTTTTGAAGCCCACAGTAATATTTAACAACCCCCAAAAGCAAGCCATCTTACTTTTAACGAAACCATTCTAATGTGTTTCCATGTAAAGTATCTATTAAAGATTTTACAGCTGTTTTACATGACGTTATTTTGGATTTGTTTCGTTAAAAGTGATAGGGGTGAGTTTTAGGAGTTTCAGGAGTTCCATACTATCGATGGTTTGAGAATATAACATGGAGGTTTTCGAAGATGACCTGTGCGACTATTTTCAATTTAAAAATTTTGTAGCTGTTTTACATGGAGACACTTCCGAATTGTTTCATTAAAAGTGATAGGGGTTGTTTTTGGGGGTTGTTGAATATTGTTGTAGAGCCAGAAACATAATATGGAGATTGCTAAGGGTGGCGCTTGTGAATATTTTTTATTTAAAAATTTTACAGCTGTTTAGCTTGGATAAACTCGAATGTCGTAAAATTTACGACAAGCGCTCGCTCAAGGGAAATTACAGGGCGCGTCCGCTGAAAGGGTTAATGAACTTCTCCAATATACAGTCGACGACAACGACAGACAACGTCGTAAGAACTTTCTTTTCTAACTCAGGGGAACTTAAAACGTTGACATTTGATGAAATCCCCGTAAGACATGTTTCACATAAAACCAATAGCTTCTCATTGAGATGAGAATGTAAAAATAATTGGTAATTTTTCAATCATTCTAACAGAAACTAAGCTTGATTAAACATCTTCAACTCCATAAGTACTTATTCTAGATCCTGATGATTCAATTAGGACTGGATCGTGCCCAATTGGTGCACAGATGTAGAAACAATTTCGCAACTCTTTTTTAGAGTAGAATCTTAATCTGAGGAAAAGATTCTGGTCCGCTAAGTTTGAAGACGCTTAAAATTAAGTTCGTCAATTAGTGAACACTAATAAAATTAAATTAACACTTACCCAGCACACCGTTGTCAGGTTGACCCTGAACCGATTTTACTTCAATTTAAGACCATTTATGTCTTATAATGTTGAATATTTTTTTCAAATTTCGAATTTTTCATTTTTTTTACTCATCTTCAACATTTTTCTTCACAGTAAATATTGAATTTAAACAAAATAACCCATAGCACATTCTAAAGGGAGTATCAAATTGTATGTGAGAATTGAACCCTGTCAAATTAATCGATTGGCCCTTCGTAGGAAGCATTTTCATGCCTCGCATCACAGGAGCCCCTGTGTGCCAGCTATGTTACGTCCAGATAGGTATATCACCCCGAAATTTCTAATACTTGAAAACGTCAAATTACCATTACATACTAATGGAATCTACGTCCTTGGGAGAACCGCAAATGTAAACAACATCCAGCTAAAATCTGACCTAGACGCAGACGTTTAGATCAAGGAAGGCGAAAATGCACCGTCCGGGATTTACCGGATACAGAATGGAAAATTACAAGCACCATTCTTTAATTGCTCTGATAGGCCGATAAAAGTGACTGCACCAAGTTACGAACCTATCGATAGAATAACAATAATCTCGGAAAAGGAAATAAAGAAAGCTGAATGGAATAATAACCCAAGGACCCTAAATTTACTAGGAATGACCCGTATGGATCACGTGGAATCAGAACTGGCTGATCCCATTTGGCAGATTATTTCTCGATACACCGACGGATATACTCTAGGCGGAGATCCAATACCTTATACTAATTTAACCGAACACGAGATCACTTTAAATTCTGGTAAAATTGTTAACATTAAAGCCTATCGACCGCCAGAAAGCCAGCAAAACTTCGTGAAAAAAGAGGTTGCATCTTTACTCCATCAAGGTATAACAAGGCCTTCAAGCTCACCTTTTAATTCACCAATATGACTCGTACCCAAGAAGGGTGGAAAATTACGAATGTTCACTGATTACAGAGGAGTAAACGATGATACCGATCAAGATGCTTACCCTTTACCTGTAATAGCATTGTTTTGTATACCTAGATGGTATAGTGATCTTCGGACAAACTATTGAAGAACATAACCAGAATTTAATATTACTACTCGAACAACTCAGAGAGACCGGATTAAAATTGCAACCTGCAAAATGCGAGTACCTGAGACCCGAATTGGAATACCTGGGACACCTTATCACTGCCGAAGGTTTGAAGCCTAATCCAAATAAAGTCAGCACAGTAAACGAATGTAAAACGCCTGATAATATGAAACAAGTTCAATCCTTCCTAGGGTTAGCGGGCTACTACCGAAAATTCATAAAAAATTTCTCGCACATAGCCAAACCCCTAACCGAACTCACAAAAAAGGACAACCCGTTTAAGTGGACCACTAAACATCAGGTAGCGTTTGATCAACTTGAAAATGTATTATGTACAGCGCCAGTGCTGCGATACCCTGACTATTAAGGAACTCGTGCTCACTACAGATGCCTCAAACGTAGGACTAGGAGCTGTCCTTAGTCAGGATGGCCACCCCTGCTGCTTCATATCCAGAACTCTCAACGGAGCCGAGCAAAATTACTCTGTCACGGAAAAAGAGCTACTGGCTGTGGTATGGGCCACGCTACGCTTGAGACAGTATCTCTTGGGAAGAACATTCCGAATACAAACTGAACATAAGGCCCTGAAGTGGCTCCACAACGTAGAGAATCCTTCATCCAGATTATTACGCTGGAGATTAAGACTAGAAGAATATTCATACAAGACCATTGAGCACACAAAAGGGAAAGAAAACAAGGTGGCTGACTGCCTTTCCAGATTGTTTCCAATAAGAAGGGACCCCTTACAGGAAGCTATGAAGAATGCTGAGATAAGTCCCGAGGAACTGATATCCAGATTACCTAATATAGAGATATGCGACGCCTCTGGTGTTGAAAAGGACTTGGCAACTCCACCCCCACATCAGATAAACTTCAAGAAGCAATCCATGAAAGAAAAACAGAAACCAAGGATAATTAGTGAGGAAGTGTTAACAGGAAATGATAGGGAATATGAGCGAGAAGGAACGCCCCCAATACCAACGCGAGAAAATCTCCCCGAATACGATAAGGAATTATACGAGCAGTTTCAGAATTGGCTCAAGGAAAGAGGTGTTAACAATGCCTTGATAAAACCAAACGCAGGAGGAAAACTGTGGAGAAAAATTCAAAAACGACCATCGACCGATCAGAATTTAGAAATCCTTCCAGTCTATGATGAAAGAACGTGGCTTACAAGAATTAAGGAAATAATCGCGGACTTTAGAAATCGAAAATTGACTATAGCCAGGTTACACTTCATGGACCCCACCATAACACCTCTGGAAATAATTAATATTGAACAATTCATCCACTTCTTTAGTCGAAAGTATGAAAATTATTTAAACATCTACTACTTCTTCTCACCACTAAGCGAACTTACTCAACAGGAGAAACCCGAAATCCTAAAGGAAGCACACGGTTCTATTTCTAACCAACACTTTGGCGAAAATAAAACTATAGAGAAAGCCAAACAGATGGGAGAATGGAAAAATATGGAGAACGATGTTTGCAGCTGCGTAAAGAAGTGTCCCACATGCCAACTTCAGAAGACCATGCGAATCAAGAGACAGGCCGAAGCTATTATACCGGACACACCTGTTAACCCTGATGATAAAGTGTCGATGGATATTTTCGGGCCTCTTCCCATCACGAAAAATGGGAATGAATACATACTCAGTGTACAAGACCAATTGACTAAATATTTTATGCTAATACCACTATCGAATCCATTGTCGAGGGACTTTTCGATCATTTTATTTATATATTTGGAGCCCCGAAATCTATCTTGACAGACCAAGGAGCAAACTTCGTTTCCGAACTATTTCAGAACTTCGAGAACCTGTTCAGAATAAAGCACGTGAAAACAACTACCTATCACCCTCAAAGTAATGGTAGTTTAGAAAGGGCTCATTCTGTACTAAAAGATCTACTACGATCCTGTATGCAGGATACACGAACCGAGTGGGACCAAGTATTAAAAATAATTACTCTCGCTTACAATACAACTAAGCAAGACGGAATTGGAATAAG
>JAWWEA010000123.1:52743688-52756159 GCA_035222095.1 Andricus quercuspetiolicola | reverse complement strand
CACAGAAAAAGAATTTACTATTGACACTCATTATTATTATTAAATTTGACTGCTTGGTCTTTTATCGAGAATATTTTATAATTGCCTTCGGTTTCTGTCACTCAAAATTCTTTTGAAAAAAATCGCCAAAATCAATTGAATTAAAGAACAGAATGTTTGGAGAAATTTTGTCAAAAGGATTCAGTGGTTACAGTCAGTTTTTTTCGTCGTTAATTTACATATTTTTGCAATTGCTCGGCATAATTTAAGATTGTCTGACCAAAAAAATACTTTACCTACTTGTGAACTCATTCTTCAAATTTTTTTTAAAAAAGGGCTTAAAAGACCTTTTTTGGACCAAAGTGTCGAAGAGATGTTCTAAACCGACCTTGTAAGCCTTTAATTTAATAACTCTGAACATAAATGCCGTAATATGATATTATTTACGACTATGGGTGTAATAAAATAATATTTATGGTCATTATAATAATTGTAGCCAATTACTTAATAAGTGCGAATCCTGTTATGTTAATGATTTATAAACTTTTAAAATTATTGAAATTTTAATTTCTCAGAGAACTGAAAGTTAATTTTCATCGTAAGGAATGATTCATCGAAGTGATTCATTATAGATGAATCTCAAACTTTTTTTATCCTTGAAAAATATCAGTCTAAACTCTAAATTTTCTATTTCAAATTTAAAAAAATTTAACTTTTAATTACTAAGGTATAATTATAACAATTAAATTATGTCGATTGATCGCAAAAAATGTCTGCGCATATTTGCAGCAACAACAAGCTATTATCTAATGTTAAAAATAACAAGTTAGCTTACAAAACAGCCTCTCGCCGGGGCTCGTCTTCCATATAAATACTAAAAACAGCTTTAAATTTTTCTAAATAATTTAATATCTAAATACATATTTCAGACAAATGAAAAGTAAAGTTGACAACTGGCAAAAAGTGAAAGAAAAAAGAGGGCCATATTAAATCGGAAAATTAATTTGTAAAAACACAATAATTAAAAAATTTAATATAAAATACGAGAATAAAATTAAGACTGGAAAAATAGTCCTTTTTCTTCGGTTCCGAAAAAAATGGTCTTGAGACTTTTAATGATAATGCTCTCGATAAAAAAAGACGATAAACATTGGAGGATCATATTTTTCTATTTTTACGGGGCAGTAGTGGCTAGTTTGAAACTAAAGGCGCTTTTACTCTCTAAAAAATTCCTAGATTCTTGTGACCCCATTGCGAAAGGCCGCAGTGCATGTCACAAGATGCAAAATATAATATATAGTATATATAAAATATAATAATTATCTTGCGCTCTTCTTTAAAAATATACTTTTTCGCCTGAGCGATTGCACGTAATTGTTTCGACTAGAAACTTTATTTACTAAAACGCTTTCGATTCTAGAAAATGACATTACGAGACCCAAAACAGTCAAATTCGCTAATTTACATTCTGCTCTAAAGAGAAATTATTCTTCAATTTCAAACAAAATTTCATTCAGGGTGGCCGTTTTAATCGAGAAAAAAATTCCTGGTTCGCAGATATTTTTCACGGTCATTGAAATTAAAAAATTCCAACTCTTTAGACTGAAAATTTGTTAATTTAAAGTAATCAGAACGGAACTGCAAATTAAACTGAATTAAAATTTCTTTAAATTAAAGCCTAAAAAAAATTTAATTCAGAAATTTTTTATTTAACACTCAAGAATTTTTACGTTTAAAATGGGAGTTTTTAAAACTTTTTAATTGAAATTAAAAAAAATGAAAATATACATTTTGTTTTAAATTCTTTGAAATCTTTTCAAATTTACAATTATTTTTGACATTTTTTCAGAACTTTACAATGTCTATTAAAATTATTTGAATTTTCCCTCAAATTAAAAAAAAGATCCTGAAAAATTAATAAAATTGATTTAAAATCTTCCAGAAACTTTTTTTTACAATTTTGGAAATCTTTTTAAATATTCTCTTAAAATTAATTTTTCAAAATAAGAAATTAAACCTTACAGAAACTTTGTCAAAATTTTTAAGTCTCTTTTAAAATTATTAGAATTTTTCTTAAAATTTGGAAAAAGTTCTAGTACATTTAACAAATTTTCTTAAAATCTTTCAGATTCATTTTTATAATTTTGTAATGCTTTTTAATTATTCTCTTAAAATTAATTTTTCAAAATAAAAAATCATTTAAATCATAAAAAATCTACATTTTGTTTTAAATTCTATGAAATTTTTTCGAATTTAAAATTATTTTTGGAATTTTTTCCGAATTTTACAAAATTTCTTAAAATGATAATATTTTCTTAAAGTTCATTTTTCAAAATAAAAAATCAGTTAAAATTTTCCCAAAAATCTGAAGAGATTTTATTTATACTCTGGAAACCTTTCAGGGTCCTGAAAGAGCTTCAAAATTTTATTTCGAAATCTTCAGAAATCTACATTTTGTTTTGAATTTTTAAAAATCTTTTCAAATTTTAAACTATTTTTGAAATTTTCCCAAAACTTTTGGATATCTTTTAAAATGATACGAATTTTTCCTAACATTTAAAAAAAATTCTATAAAATTAAAAAATTGCCTTAAAATTTCCAGATTCTTTTTTGACAATTTTGGAAATCCTTTGAAATTTAAATTTTTTAAAAAAATATTGTTTAAAAACGAATGTTTCAAAGTAAAAAAATAATTTTAAGTTTCCCAGGAATCTTGAGAAAATTTTTTTTTCACTTGAAATCATTCAAAATTCTTAAGAAGCTTCCAAAATTTCTGTTCAAATTTAAAATTATTTTTTAATCTGTTCAAAATTTGTTAAATCAAAATAAATAATAATAATAAATGGAAATTCAAAATTTCTATTTACAAATTAATTGTAACAATTAAAATTGTGACGTTCAAAATTTAAATTTTCGCTATGCAATTTTAAGGCTTTCTATTTCAAACAGTTCAGTTTTCAATTTTTCGGTTTTGAATATTTAATTTATAATTGCTTATTTTAAATGAAAAGTCAAATCTTACTATATATGAAAAAATTGTTATTTTTTTAATAAAAAACTTTTTAATTGAATAGGTTAAAACATTTGCGTAACTACTAAGGCTTTCGAATTTAAAAAGTTTAATTTCTAACGTTAAAATCTGTAAATTGTTGAATTGTGAACAGATTCAGAATCGTCTTGTAAAATCAATTATTGTTTGATTTTTAACAATCGAGTTGTAGTTCAATTTTTAAAATCATTAGTTAATTTATATTTAAAGTTGATCAACTTAAAACGCTTTTTATCAAAAATTTTTTAATTTTTCTTCAAATTTTAAAATGCACCCTTCAAAATGAAGACCTAAAATGTAACATTTTTTTTAATTCAAAGATTTTAGTGTTCGCATCGTAAACTTTGACAATTGAACTTAAAATTTAAAAAAAGTTGCAATCGAACTTATTTCAAATTTATATCATGTGATCTGAAATTTGTGATATTTCAAGTGATTAAATAGATTTTTATCCTAAAAATGTATGAAATTCCCGGTCAAAAAATAAATTCATTGTCATTTCCCGGTTTGCTGATCCAGTGACCACCCTGTTCATTTTATTATTATACAGGTGGAAAAAGATAATAATTTTTTTATGAAAAATGAACAGATTTTTATTACAATAAACAAATTACTTTGTAAAGAATTGTCCTGACGAATTTCTAAAGTCTAAAGATTTTGACAATAGGGAAACTTAATTTAATAAATTAATTTCATAAATTAAAATTTTTGGAAAATTTAAACTTCCTTTAGGATTCTAATTTTGAGCAGAGCGTAGAAAAGCAGAATTATATTTCTCCCGGAGACTTCTCCGGGATAACTGCTAAAGCTCTTTGGAGTGGCAGAGAAGTTATCTTGCTTTGGATCCGAAATTAGCGCAGCGGGGGTTATTTTTAAGTCAATGCACTTTCACCATACGGGATTATTCCCTCGAGTTTTTATTTTCTCGATTACGTACAGGAAAACGACGACAGTTCCTGCTTTCGAAAATGGAAAAAAGACCCGTCGTGATTAACATTTCCGGTACTGAAAATACAAACTTACATTTTTTTATAACCCTAGCTTTGAATCTGTTCATCTTATAAATTTAAGATTTTTTTACATTACGGAGAGAGGATGTACTCTGCTGTCTATTGCCAAATTAATTTTAAAAAAATATTAAAATTTCTTCAAAATCAAATTTAGACTGAATTTAAAATAGAAATTGAGAAAAATATTAATTGGCTCTCAAAGAAATTTCTTTTGATTCGAAGAAATGATTTTTTGGTCCACTGGAAATTTTTCTTTAACTTGAAATTATTTTCTTCAGTTTGAAGTTATTTTTGCTTAAACGAAAAAAATTATATCAAAGAAATCGTTTCTTTCATTAAAAAAAATATTTTTTTTTCCTGAATGGATAATAGATATTGTTTGTTTAAAATTAATGGCAGTGACAAAAAGTATCATTCTCTATATTTTAAAGGAAAATCCCTGGTGGAAATTTTTTTACAAAAATTGGAAAAAACACTCAAACCGTTTTTATAGAAATCCACAAATAAACGCAATAAATTACAAACAAAATTACAGGAAAGTACAACTTTTTTCTATTATTCAGACGAATTTTGTACAAGAATTTACAGGAATTTATAGGTTTTGCAATAATATAATATTTTTCATCCTAGGTCGAAAAAGAACAGTTTTTTGACTGCAAATAAAAATTGCACAGTTGAGAAATAATTGAGCATGGCCATTGAAATTAAATCATTCGAACTCTTGAAGACGAAAATGTTTTCATTTAAAGTTACAAAAACTTAACTGCAAATTAAAAGCCTCAAAGTGGAACTTTTGAATTTAAAACTCTTAAAATTAAAGCTTCAAGCTTTTTTAATTCAAGCGCTCAATAATTTACGGATATAAAATGGAAGCACTTTTCAATTGAAAATTTTCTCATTAAAAATTGCCTTAAAATTTTCCAGATTCTTTTTTAAATATTCTTTCTATATTGATTTTTCAACAAAAAAGTCATTTTTAGTTTTCCTCTGAATTTTGATAAAAAAAATTTATTTTTTTGGCCCCTTTAAAAATTCTTGAGAGGCTTCTAAATTTTGTATTCGAAATTTTAAAAATCTACATTTTGTTTTAAATGTTTTGAAATCTTTTCAAGTTTTAAATTATTTTGAAATCTTTTCAAAACTTGTAAATATATCTTAAGCTTCCTCGAATTTTTTCTAAATTAATAATCGTTCAATTGTTATTTATTAATCAAAATTTGTTATTGTTTTCAAATCTTTCTAAATATTCTCTGAACATTAATTTTTTTAAATAAAAAATCATTTTTAGTTTTTATAGAAATTTTGATAAAAAATGTTTATTCTTTCGAAAACTTTAGAAATTCCTAAAAGGATTCTAAATTTTTTGTTCAAAATCTTCAAAAATCAACGCTTTATTTTAAATGCTTTGAAATCTTTTAAAGTTTTAAATTATTTTGAAATCTTTTCAGAACTTTAAAATATATCTTAAACTTCCTCAAAATTTTTTTCAAATTAATAATCGTTCAATTATTATTTATTAATCAAAATTTGTTGTTTTTTTGAAATCTTTTTAAATATTCTCTAGACATTAATTTTTCAAAATAAAAAATTATTTTTAGTTTTTCTAGAAATTTTGATAAAGAAATTCTTTTGAAACCTTTAGAAATTCTTAAAAGACTTCTAAATTTTTCATTCGAATTCTTAAAGATCTACATTTTATTTTCAATGTTTTGAAATCTTTTCAAAACTTGAAAATATATCTTAAACCTCGATTTTTTTCAAATTAATAATTGTTTAATTGTTATTTATTAATCAAATTTTTTTTATCTTTTTAAATATTCTCTGTACATTAATTTTTAAAAATAAAAAACCATTTTTAGTTTTTGCAGGAATTTTTTAGTTTCAAGTTTTCAAGTTTTAAATTATTGTGTAATCTTTTCAAAACTTCTAAATACATATATTTTAAACTTCCTCCAATTTTTTCAAAATTAATAATCGTTCAATTGTTATTTATTCATCAAAATTTTTTTTTCAAATCCTTTTTAAACATTCTCTGTACATTAATTTTTCAAAATAAAAAATCATTTTTAGTTTTTCGAAGGAATTTTGATAAAAAAATTTTATTCTTTTGAAACTTTTAGAAATTCTCAAAATGCTTCTAAATTTTTTATTCGAATTCTTAAAAATCTACATTTTGTTTTCAATGTTTTGAAATCTTTTCAAAACTTGAAAATATATCTTAAACCTCGATTTTTTCCGAATTAATAATGGTTCAATTGTTATTTATTAATCAAAATTTTTTTTATCTTTTTAAATATTCTCTGTACATTAATTTTTAAAAATAAAAAACCATTTTTAGTTTTTCCAGGAATTTTGTAGTTTTAAGTTTTCAAGTTTTAAATTATTTTGTAATCTTTTCAAAACTTCTAAATATATCCTAAACTTCCTCGATTTTATTTCGAAATTATTAAACGTTCAATTTTTATTTATTAATAAAAATTTATTTTTTTTCAAATCTTTTTAAATATTGTCTGGGCATTAATTTTTAAAAATATAAAATCATTTTCAGTTTTTCTAGGATTTTTGATAAAAAATTTTTATTCTGTTGAAACCTTTAGAAATCCTTAAAACGCTACAAAATTTTATTTCAAAATCTTGAAAAATCTACATTTTATTGAAAATTTTTAAAAAATATTTTCAAATATTAAATTATTTTTGGAATTTTGTCAAAAATTTTAAATATCTTTTAAAATTATTCGAATTTTTCCTGAAATTCTAAAAAATTCTAATAGATTAAAAAAATAATAATAAATTAAATTTTCAATTATTTTGAGATCTTTTCAAAACTTGTAAATCTATCTTAAACCTCCTCGATTTTTTCCAAATTAATAATTGTTCAATCGTTAATTATTAATTAAATTTTTAAAAAATCTTTTTAAATATTCTCTGAACAGTAATTTTTCAAGATAAAAAACCATTTTAAATTTTCCCAGCAATCTTAAGAAAATTTTTTTATTTTCTTAAAACCTATAAAGATCCTTTAATCTTGGTGATATCTTTTATTTTTTGTAAAGATTCGTGATTTTTGACAATAATTCACGTACAAATAAAACTGTTTTTATGACGTCAAATACCCAAATTAAAAATTGTAAAATCCTGTAGTTTTCTGTAATTCCTTGTAGATTTTTACAACAAAGTAAAAAAATATTAATAAAAAGTTATAAAAATTTTTGAATTGTATTTTTTTTTTAATTTCTTGTAAAAATTGTTTCCGCCAGGGATGATATGTTGCTTTGAGAAATTGGGCGTCTAACGTACTTACAATTTCTTTTTTTACCTAGCCGCGTAGACAAATCAAGCGCGCTATAACCAGAAAATATTTTTACCCTGGATATCTTTTCTTGAATTAGACTTTCGAAAGCTTCTTTTAGAGGATTCGGAAATACTCCAATCCAAAGAACGGTTCAAAAGACTTTTTTCAAAAACCTTTCACTGTGATTATAATAACATTTCTAAAAAAGAAAAATGATAAATTTTTTTACGAAGTTAGAGATTTTTATATCAGAGATTTTTATATCAGAGAATTTTAAAGATTTTTATATCCGAGAATGTTAACAGATTATAAAATATATTTTAAACTGTATAGACATAATACGCAATTTATTACTAAAATCACAGTGAAATTTTTTTTCACCAGAATGAGGGAGAAAGAAGTTAGAATTCTTTGGCCTCTCCGAGTTTTTCATATTTAGCGTATGAGATCTGCAGCGTGATTTGGCCCCTTCTATTTTTTTTCGCGAAAATAATACTTGCTCAATAATTGCCTTAAAAACGACGAGTGAAATGAAGAAAAGGCCAAATCCGGAAATCAAGAAGCGAACTTTTTAAAATTAAAATTGAATCCTAGGATAACATCGTCGATTTCAAAAGGAAACGCAGGGTGGCTGTTGTAATCGAGGGAAAAAAATTGCCGTGGTTTTTTCCGGTTCGTAACCATTTTTCACGGTCATTGCAATTTAAAAATTCGAATTCTAAAAGCTGCACATTTTTCATTTGAAGTAATCAAAGCTGAACTGCAAATTTAAGCACTCGAAGTGGAACTATTTTGAATTTTAAACTTTTAAAATTAAAGCTTACAAACTTTTTAACTCAGGAATTTTCTATTAAAACGCTCAATAATTTAAACATATGAAATGGGATTTTTAACACTCTTTAATGGAACAATTTAAAATTAAATGCAGTTAAACTGCAAAATAATTTTTTTTTAAACTTTTATAAATTGAAGAGTGCAAAGTTTTCTGATTAAAAAATACGCTATCATTTTCAATATTTGTAAACTTTCAAAATTATATAATTTTAAGCAATTTTAAGTTAGAAACGTTAATAATATAACGAAATAATTTTTTTAAAGTTGAATTATTTTTATTCATTTAAAATTAACAATTTTTCAAATGGAACAATTAAAATTGTAATGTTCAAAGTTTAAATTCAGTACTCTGAAATTTTTAAAGCTTTCTATTTAGTTTTGAATATTTCATTTATTATTGTTAATTTTAAATGAACAGTTAAATATTGCTACACATTAAAAATTGTTCTATTTTTTTTAATTAAAAAATTTCAAATTGAATGGGTTAAAAATGGAATATTTTAGACTGAAACAATATTTTAACAGGATGTGAAACTGAATAAAAGCTTTTAATTATGAATATATTAATTTATATTTATTTCAAAATTGAAAATAGTTTGTAAAGTTTCAATTGGATGTTTAAATTTGTTTAAATATTTAATATTGGCTTTTGAATTGAAACAGTTCAATTTTTAACGTTAAAATCTGTAAATTGAATTTTTAACAGACTCAGAATCGTCTTGTGAAATAAATTATTATTCAATTTTTAATACTGGAACTTCAACTTTAAAAATAATTGATTTATATTTACAGTTGACCAACTTAAAACGTTTTTAATTTTTAATTGTTTAAATCTTCAAAAATGCATTTTCGAATTCTTTAAATTGAAAATGCACTCCTAAAAATGCAGACATAAAATTTTAAATTATTAAAGTAAAATAGTTTGGAATTAGGCACTGTAAATTGAATGGTTTCCTAATTGAAAAACTTCACAATTGAACTTAAAATTGGAAAAAATTGATTTACTCCGATTTGTTACAATTTGAAATTTTCTCCATTTTTTGGTAATTTAAGTTGAAAGTGAATCAAATTTGAAAGTGGCAATTTAAAATAATAAAATTTTTAAGGATTCAAATGTTAAATTAAATGTTTAAAAACATTATTATATAAATTTGAATTAAGTCTCAAAAATTAAAAAAAATCTAAACAGAAGAATTTATTCTTTAAATATAAATATGAAAACAATAGAAATTAATAATTCGAATGGTCGAGAGTTCAGAATAATTTTAAAAATCACGAATCTAAGTTCTCAAATTAAAATGATTAAAATTTAACAATTTCAAATTTGTACAGTTCCAAATTGAAGACTATAATAATTAACGGTCTTTAAATAGAAAATTGAATAATTTCAGGTTTTTACTTCTAAAACTGTACAAATAAACATTAAAGCTTTTGATATTGAACAACTCGATAATTTTTAATATAAATTGTTCAGAATTTATTTACTTTGATTCGTTCCAATTTCAAATTTTCTTCATTTTTTGGTAATTTGACTTTAAAGGAATTTCAATTTGAAAGTTACGATTTTAAATAGTAAAATTTTGAAGGAATTAAATTTTAAATATTTGAATTTCGATCGCGTTTAAAATTATTCAATTTGAAATTCAAAATATTGATCATTCAGAAAACTTAACTTGGAAAATTGAATAGTTTGTAATTGAAAAGTTCAAAATTAAATAATTTGAAAAAGAAAGCTTTGATATTTGAAGGATTCTACGCTGAAAATCTTCGAAAATGAGTGATTTTAGATTAAAACTTTCAAAATTGGACAATTTTAATTCGTTGGCGTTTAAATTTGAAAATTTCTGAAATAAATAAGTTCCAAATAAAAAAATTTTAAGTTCAAACATTTATATTACACCAATTAGAATTAAAAGTCTCAAAAATAAATTTAATGCCATTTTCCGGTTAAAAAAAATTCCCGGTCAATTTCCGGTTTCTCGAATTCAGCGGCCACCCTGGAAACGTAGAAGATCTAAAATTACAAACTAAAACTGCTTATTCAATTATTTGATTTCTGCTTAAGTACTTATCCTCGTCAAGGTTTTTGACAGGCATCAAAGAAGAAAAATTGAATCGTTTTCCGTAAACAAGGGCTATAAGCGCGATATTATTTCTTCTGGGGTTTTAAATGAAAGTTTTACAATTGTTATTGCATTCAGAAATGCAGAATCAAGGGTGCGCCGCTTAACCCCAGTTTACGGTAACACATTCCGGAAGAGATTCAATACAGTAGACGAGTAGACTCTCACAAAGCGCCCGGTGCTCGGAACCGAGGTCCTCACTAAGTGCCCGCTTGGTTAAAGCCACGCCCCTTCGTCTTGGCGGGAAACATCTCTGAGACGCATTGGCGGATGGAGTATCGTCCCGCGCACGCGCATCTAATGCCAGGCTCAAGGCGCCTACTGAATTTGAAAGAAATGGAAGGGAGAGGCACTCGGCGAGAAAAGGCGCTTTGTGGGAAAGGCGCTTCGTGAGAGTCTACTGTACATAAAAATCTGAATCTAAGAAGCTTTTCATTAATTCGAAACGGAATCTTGATTAAATTCAGTTTTTCATTATTTTGCTTTTCCAATCTATTCGACGAATCTGGGAAGAATTTCAGTATCTTGGCTTCCTGCGATGATTGTTGATGATTCGATGAAGCTTGGCTTTAACTTGCCTTTGTGAATTAAATTTGACAATTATAATAATATATATTTATGTTATATATCACTTCACTTTCGATCCTTGCTAAGGTCCGAAGGTAAATCAGAATTCGGAGTACACGTGAGGGAACGTGGTGGAGACAATGATTTCGATGTGACCGGTAAAGAGAGTCCGGCGGCAGTCATTGCTACGTTTAGAGGAATCGTGATGAATGGGTGATTGGCTTGTGCAGAATTTACAGATGATGTCCCTGCAACAAAATGATGATTATAAATTAGCCGATTTGTAAATAGGAATTTTTCGTTGTGACACTAACTGGCTTTCACGTTGTAGGAAATTGCAAAATACGAAACATTGGACTTTCTCAGCATCAATATGAGATTACATTATTTCCGAATCGGAATGCAGAATTCTTATCTAAAGTATTAGCAGGGGTCACCGTAGAGTTCTTAAATGTCCAAGAATTTGTGTTGAGCAAATGCTCTCGAGAATATGCACAGTGGAACAAAAAAAGTTTTTCTGAAAAAATTAGTCTGGAGCTTACAATTTTTATCTGATTTGAGATTAAAAAAAAGAAAGTTAAGTAAATTTTAAAGACATTTGTGAAAGACAATTTTGGATTTTTAAAATTTTTTATTTAACAAAAAAGTTGTCATTTTTTGTATTTATTTTTTTTTTAACGATCCAACTTTATTCAACTTCTTATATTTATGGAAAACAATTATATCAAAGAAGACGCTTGTTACGAATAATATTCATCAGGTTACAACGTTTAAACCATTTTGTTGTACTTTATATTAAGAAGTTATTGAGCAAAAGTGATACTTCAAGATTAAAAATACTTGGATGCTTTATTTTTCAATTTTTTTAGGGTTTCGTAGCCCCGGGCAGAAAATCTTATAGTTTCGGTCGGGTGTCTGTCTGTCCGTCGTACTTTTTCTCAAGGAGGGGAAATTATGAGAGGGGAAATGGGGGTATGTGGTAGGCGGTAGGGAAGTGAGTGCACGGGAAATGAGGGGAAATTAGTGGATGATAAGAACTAAGTGGATGGGAAGTAGGGGGAATCAGGGGATAGAAAGTTGGGGAAATAAGAGAAGAGAAATTAGGGGAAATTGTGGGGATAAGTAGGGGAAGTGACGTGATGGGGTAGGGGAAGTTCGTGTCGGAGAAGTGGAGGAAGCAAGGAGAAATGAGGAGCAGGGAAGTAGAGGAAATTACAAGAAATGAGGGGAGGAGAAGCAGGTGTAGTAGGGGGAATTAGGGGATGGAACGTAAAGAAAATGAGAGAAGAGAAATTAGGGGAAATGAGAGTTGTGTAGAGGAAATGGTAAGAAATGAGGGGAGGGGACGCATATGGAGTAGGTGAAATTAGGTGATGGAAAGTAGGAGAAATAAGCGAAGAGAAAGTAAGGAAAATTAAGGGTGGGGGTAGGGGAAGCGAGTGTCGGAGAATTAGGGGAAATGAAAGGTAGGTGTAGAGGAAGTGAGTGCCGGGGAAGTAGGGGAAGTGAAGGGAAATGAGGAGAGGGGAAGTAGAGGAAATGAGAGGAGGAGAAGCAGATGAAATAGGGGGAATTAGGGGATAGAATGTCAGCCAAATAAGGAAAGAGAAGATAGGG